>JAHKKF010532826.1:0-26654 GCA_019740295.1 Labeo calbasu
TTGACCACCCCTGTTTTACATAAATGAAAACATTTTGGCAAAGCAATATGGGCACGTAATGCGGTCAAGACCTGCCTGGAACTACTTTTGCCGTGCGTTTCCCTGAAAATAAAGGTGGGTTCACACCATATCGTAATTACCGTGATTAAGAGATACCAACTTATAAAAAAGCATTAACATCCTTGTAAAACTGTGAACTGGGACTTTCTGAGAGCTACCACCTGACCACCTAAGATTCACTGCACTATGTTTAGGCATTGATAGTGTGATATTTCCGAGTCCAGGGGAGTGAACAGCTCCAAGTAGAACGTCACACATTGTCATCTCAAAATTACAGTAATTATGACATGGCGTGATTGCAGCACAATCGCACATCTAGAACGATCGTCAGCCAATCAGACTCAAGCATTCAACAGCCCCTTAGTATAAAACGTAAATTATTAATAAACTTATTTACAAAAAAAGTATATATTTATTGATTCTACTTATTGATTCTGATATTTTTTATTGATTCTGAATATATTCAATTTATCTAGATTAAATTTCCAGTATCAGCCAATGAATTGAATATCGACCAACAAATCTATATATATAGATATATTGCCCATGCATCCCTACAAAACTTCAAGCATCCTTAACAGCCTGACACACAACCAGTGGTGATAATTTGACACATGACTGTAACTTTTTATGGACCAGTGGTAAAAATAGTGGAACAAAAATTACACTCATTTGCTGCTAGTGTTAGTGTGCTTCAGACAGATTACTAAAGCTAGTTTGCCATGGACAAAATGAGAGCATTTGAAACCATCATATCAGACAAAAACAAGCTAGATCAGTACCTCTTCTGTTTACTTGCTTTACAACATGAACTAAACCCTGAGTTCTGCTAAAAAAAATAGCCCTCACGGACATGTCATAACACCCGCGCTATGGAATCCGGCATTCATTATTCCCTCTTATTGCGATGGATGAGAGCTCCGCCGTAATGCAATCAGTCTGGAGGGGCAACCAAAATGAGAACTGTGAGCGATGGAGCTCCTGTAGGCACCTTAGAAGACTGCAGATCTTTAGAGGCCATCATCCATTTATTCACTTTTATACTTCTGCGTGTGGACGTGAGTGGAATCCGTGATTCTGGATCATTCCAGAAGGGTCATTTAGCCTCTCAGCAGCATATGACTAAAAATACACAAAGCTTCAATGTAGGAGGTTTCAGCAGGGCTACTGTAACCGTGAACTGTGAGTTCACCATTGTTATCTTCGCTTCTTTTAACTGTGTCTAAGGAGAGATAAGAAGCTGCTGACCTCAGGTGGGGGCACTCTGGCATGTGGCCCTGTCTTAATGAGGCGAAATCCAATAGTTAGCTTTGTAATGAGCAGGGGTCAGCCTAAGAAAGACCTATGCCTGTGGGCTAATCTATAACGTGTTTTCCAGGTGGGAGGATTGGAAATTGATTTGTGTCCATGGTGCGCTCTGTCTAGGCTTTATCTCTATACTAAGTCGAACCCGATCAGGAAGCAGGTGACGAAAAATGTAGCTGTCGGGCTTAGAGGTTATTTTAAATGTTAATTGGAATGGGTGGTTTGTGGACAGAAGTCTCGGATGAAGCTCAAAATGGTCTATAACGGCTCAAGAAATAATCAAGATAAGGTTTATTGCTGTGAAGTGATATAAAATGGAGGGTGGACAGAGAGTTATGCTAAAATTAACGTACAGCAGCTTTTCAAACCAAGGAGCAACAGTGTGTACCGTGTGTGTAAGTGTGGGTGGATGGGTGGCACATGTATGCTTTACATGTGCTGTATCTATTAACTAGAAAACAGCACATGGAATTCACACATACATTCAAATAAGTGGGAGGCTATTTATAGTCGCTAAGTGATCTTTTTGCTTCAACATTGTTAAAGGGATAGTTCACACAAAAATGAAAAATACCCCATGATCCACTCACCCTCAAGCCATGGGTGTATATGACTTTCTTCTTTCAGATGAATACAGTCGAAGTCTTATTAAAAAATGCCCTGGCTCTTCCAAGCTTTATAATGGCAGTGAATGGATGCTGACATTTTGAAGCCCAATAAAGTGCATCCATTCATCATAAAAAGTTCTCCACACAGTTCCGGGAGGTTAATAAAGACCTTCTGAAGTGAATCGATGTGTTTGTGCAAGAAAAATATCCATATTTAACATTTTATAAACTGCAAAATATATTATAAACTATAGTACGCATGCTCACATGAAAGTGGTATTTTATGAATGATGGACGGGCTTCAAATTCTCAACACCCATTCACTGCCTTTATAGGGCTTAGAAAAGCCAGGGCATTTTTATATTACTTCAATTGTATTCAAAGTAATTTTAAATTTAATTTTTAATTTTGTAATTTTTGGGTAAGCTATTGGTAAGCTTTAAACTCCCTTTAAGCTACAACAAAAATTAGGTTTCTATATAATTTAATCACAGATAAACATTACTTTTAGTTTAGTAAGTTGCTTTTCCATTTTGTTTTATACAAAGTTTGGGATCAATAAGATTTTTTACCCCCAGAAATAAATACTTTTATAAAACAAGGACACGTTAAATTGATCAGAATTGAGATTAAAGACTTTCTATTTCTTTTAAATCTAAAAGAAAGTTTTCCTTTTTTAAAAATTTCCTAAATTTTGCTGTTTTTTTTAAACTTCCTAATTATCCTGAAAAGTAACTTGTAATCCCGAAAAGTAAAAACAGTAAGTCCTACACTTTTTTATTTATTTATTTTTAGTTTATTGGCTTCTGAAAAATCAGCTTTGCCATCACATAAATAAATTAAGTTTTGAAATATATTTTAATAAAATGGTTATTTTAAATTCTAATATTTCAGATTAGTCAGTTAACTATTTTAATCAAGTGAATGTCACCATTTGTAAGCATAAGAGACTTCTAACAACATTTAAAAAACCTAAACTTTACCCTAAACCCTATCATGAGACCTAACTGTCATGCAAACCTTTCTGCATTTGTACATTTTAATTCCAGCATTATTTCATACGTTCATAAAGCCGTTTTCCTTGTGAGAAATGTTGGCTGGTCCCCACAATGCAGGTGATTTCAGGTTTTTATGATCCTTGAGGATCAACCCCCTCCCACATAAATATGAACCTGCAATGCAGCTGCAACTGGCTAACTTCAAACCCACAGTGCTTTCTCTGTTGATGATAGCCTGCAGGCTGGATAGACCGAACTCAGTATATTTGTGCCTGAGGGAATGAAATCTGACAGCGTGAGCCCAGAGGGATATCTAGCAGCACACTCACTCTCACACACAAGTGTTAACAGCTCCTGTCACCAGAAAAACAGCAGAGACAAAAGCGTAAAGGCCCAGGTGACTCAGAATTTCAGTCTGCAGATTTCATGTGATGGCAGAATCACTCTGATAGACAGTCCTGTATTTACTGTGTTGTGCCACCAGAGGGAGTAGATACATACGTATCAAAATCAAAGATTTTACTTCAGTCATTTACTGCAGACCTACAATAACAATCTGTCGGCAGAGCTCAGAACTGTCATTTGAAAAGCTAAACATCCAAAAATCTATGCACTGTGTATTTGTTCATTAAATGTTTTGAGTAGTTTTAAGCTTTTAGCAATTTAGCCCAATAAGCACATACTTAGTAAATTTGCGCAACTTGCTTTTAAGTGCATTGTGCCGATTTCACAATAACAATGCACTAAGGTCCACAGTTTCCATCTTGCATAGTTGTATCTTATTCATGGGGCGTCAGAGGTGGATATGGTGGAAACAGAGTAGAGAAAGTGCAAAAACTCACTGCAGACATGAGGCATTGGAAACTGGAGAAATAAACTGAAGGGAAAGGGCAAGACAGGGGAGTAAAGGAAAGGAACTGATTAAAAACCATCTGATCAAGACCTCAGGCAGTTTTTCTCTTTTTCTCCTCACTCTTTCTGACTGCAGACTTTGGCTATATGCTGCAGACAGTTCCAATTTCAAGCATCCAAATTTATCCTTGAAGAAAAATGAACAGCTGAGTTGAGTAGGGGAGACCAGGGGCGATAGTGACAGGGGGAATTATAAAACACTTTATGTCTGAATTTCTGAAAATGATGTTGAATGTACAATGTCCATTGATTGTCCATCCCCTCCAGCAATCTGTCACTCAAGTGAGAACCCAGTTCTTAAAAAGATAATGCATCCAAAAATGTAAATTACCCCATGATTTACTCACCCTCAAGCCATCCTAGGTGTATATGTTGTTCTTCTTTCAGACGAATACAACTGGAGTTATATTAAAAAATGTCCTGGCTCTTCCAAGCTTTAGAATGGCAGTGAATGGGTGTTGAGATTTTGAAGCAAAATAAAGTAAATCCATCCATCATAAAAAGTACTCCACATAGCTCCGGGGAGTTAATAAAGGCCTTCTGAAGCGAAGTTATGCGTTTGTGTAAGAAAAATATCCATATTTAAAACTTTAGAAACTGTTAGCTGTTAACTATCTTAGCTTCCACTAACTGTCATACGCACGTTCATGAGAGTGGCGTTCCAGCGTAGCGTAGCGTAAACTCCGGTGAGAAGTGACAAACGCGGTGCTGTGTAGAGAGCAAAACAAAACACCGGTCACGAATTAGAAGTACAAAACGAGGATTTGTTAAGGAAAATGTAATGTCGGAGGATTTCAATACAAGCCAAGAGGAGGCTGGTTTTCCTTTGCTGTAAACAAAACTTTACCTATGAGAGAGGTAAAGTTTATAAAGTTTTAAATATAGATATTTTTCCTATACAAACACATCGTTTTGCTTTTATTAACCCCCCCGGACCCGTGTGGAGTACTTTTTATGATGGATGGATGCACTTTTTTGGGCTTCAAAATCTCAACACCTGTTCACTGCCATTATAAAGCTTAGAAGAGCCAGGACATTTCTTAATTCTCAAATCTTTTCTCATTGTAAATGTTTAATATTAATGTTGGCATATCTGTGTGTTTCCTATACTAAAAGGTTATGAATAGATTTATTATACAGTTTTATGCGAAAGTTTGCGAACCCCTTGCAGAATCTGTGAAATGTGAATGATTTTAACAAAATGCATGTTATTTTTTTTTATTTAATACTATCCTGAGTAAGATATTTTACATAAAAGATGTTTACATATATAATACAATACAAAATAAAAAAATTGCTGAAATTATTAAAATACCCCCCTTCAAATGTTTGGGAACCCTTGGTTCATAAAGGGGTCATCGGATGCTCATTTTCCACAAGTTGATATGATTTTTTAGGGTCTTAATGAAAAGTCTGTAATATACTTTGGTTAAAAAGTCTCAATGGTTGTGTAAAACAACACACTTTTTACCTTGCCAAAATCAGCTCTGCAAAAATCAACCCATTCTAAGGGGATCGCTCCTTTAAATGCAAATAAGATCTGCTCGCCCCGCCCCCCTTCTCTCTTTGGAGTGACAAGCCTGTTTACTTTAGCTGCATTTAGCTGCGTTTACCTGCTAAACTTGCTAACTAGCACATTATTAGGAAAGGTGATCACAAAGATACATAAAAAAACCTTATACTCACTTCTGCTGTAAGTGAAGCTGGATCACGTATGATTCGCGCGAACATAGACGGATATATGTAGATCGGGAGGCACATTCCCTTTACAAACCAACGTAATCCGCTGCATCTTCAGCGGCTCAGATGTTGGGAGTAAATGACGACCACTATGTTCATTATTACATCCAGAAACACAATACCTCAATCGCTCAGTCAGAGATATTCTTGTCTAACTTACATCCTTGCTCCGGCATCGAAACAATGGAGGTCGGACTGTTACAGCTGATCTGAGGTAAGATGCTCATGTCAATCAACTATCGTGGGAGCGGCCTCCCGACTTGTTTTGTGATTGTTCATTATGAGTCCCTTGTTTGTTCTGAACAGTTAAACTGAGCACTGTTCTTCAGAAAAATCCTCCAGAAGGAAACATGATGCATTAAGAGCCGGGGGTGAAAACATTTGAACAGGATGAAGATGTCCAAAATTTTCTTATTTTGTTGAAATATCACTTTTTTCCATTTAGTACTTGCATGTTTCCCGGAAGACAACAATTTACCTTGATCTTCAAATTCAAAAGGTTTTCACCCCCCAGCTCTTAATGCATTGTGTTTCCTTCTGGAGCATCAGTGAATGTTTGAACCTTTTTTAATAGTTGTGTTTGAGTCCCTCAACTGTCCTCAGTGTGAAAAGATGAATTTCAAAATCATACAGTCACTGCTGAAAAGGGTTCAAATATGCAAAATATGCCTGAAAATGGAAGAATCTGCAGGATTTGGAGGATTTTTCTGAAGAAAAGTGCTAAGTTTAACAGTTCAGAACAAACGAGGGACTCATGAACAACCATCACAAAAATGTCATCCAGGTCATCCAGGTAACCACACATAGTATTAAAAACCAAGGGTTCCCAAACTTTTGCAGGGAGTTATTTTAATAATTTCAACTATTCTTTTTGTCTTGTGGACTATATGTAAACATCTTTTATGTAAAATATCTTACTCAGGACAGTATTAAATAAAAAATAACACGCATTTTGTAAGATTTCTCTTATTTTGTTCAAATTATTTACATTTTCACAGATTTTGCAAGGGGTTACCAAACTTTCGCTTTAATGTGTGAGTTAAGAAAAATGTGAAATAAAGCTGCAATTGGCCCCAGTCTCTACTGATATAATGGCCTAAATGTATTCATTCTATTTCCAAACTAATGAATTAATCGGCTGAGCTGCTAATCAGCTTAAGAGCCTGTAGAGACAGTTAGCCATGAGTTTGAGCAGACACACATTTTTAGCTCACAAAAACCAGTGATAATTTCCAATAGACAGCATATGTGAGGACAATAATGATGAGTATATCATCAAGACCATCATTAATGTGTTGATTTATTACTCTGAACAAGGGTAGTGAGATCATAAAAGCATGTTTACTTTGGCAAACAGGACAGCCTGTGTATATTTGCGTGCACATTTTATCAAAGATGAGGTAATCTGTTTTAATCTGTTACAGATTATAGACCACGGTTAGGTGTAGGATAAGGGTTAAGACCAAGCAAACAACAGATTTACCCTCCCCAAAAATGTCTGACAAACCCAGTTTATAAAAGCATAGTTGATGTCAACCCGAATAGATTAGGGATTTGTCACACCTGATAAGAGCGATCCTTTACACGTCGATGGGATCTGATCCAAAACAACCCAGGTATAGATCATCCAAGTCTGCTGTTCACCAGCTCAGGGCACCAATCCTGACAGCTCACTGTTTTGGAACATCGTGTCCACCTCATAGGTTCAGGCACCTTCAGCATGTTCACATTCCATACACATGATTCACTGTCTATAGCAAGGACAAATAAATCTAAAATGTGATGAATGGTACCATGACTGAGTTCTTTTGCACATCAGTGACAGATCATTTCTCCAGATGCGCTGTGTCAGGAACGGCTATAAAGAACCCAAATACTAATGATCGTGAGTATTTGCACAGAACATCGAGGCAGTATTGTCTGTTTTGCAGGCTGTCTGAGTTACTGTGGTTTCTGCTCAAGGTGTTTAATATAGGGGAGATGGGGGGAGAAAGAGCTGCAGAGGGTTAATACTCCACATATGGTCAGCTTGGCAAGCCAGGAACAGGTTTGCTTGTACTTAAAAGAGATGAAAAGAGATGGGGGTAGGCTGGGAAGAGAGTGCCTCCATTATTTTAACTCACTTGAGTTACCGTTGGAATAGAGAACAACCATTTCTGAGGAATGTCTGTATGTGATTAATGTTGAGAATTTTAAGTATATTTAGCAGCTGATTGTGCAAACAAAGAGAGTAAAATAAGTAGATGTCAGTTATGGAAGAGCAGAATAATAAAACCGTTAACACCCAAAAATTAAAATTCTATCATAATTACTCACCCACACGTCGTTCCAAACCTTCGAAACACAAATTAAGATATTTTTGATGAAATCCGAGAGCTTTGACACTGCAAAGACAGCTACGCAACTACCATGTTCGATTACCAGAAAGGTAGTAAGGACATTGTTAAAATAATCCATGTGACGTCAGTGGTTCAACTGTAATGTTATGAAGCTACGAGAATACTTTTTGTGTGCAAAGAGAACAAAAATAATGACTTTATTCAACAATTTCTTCTCTTCCGTGTCAGTCTTCGACACAAGTTCATGAGAGTAGACGGCGTTCTGACGTAGAACGTCCATCTCTCTTAGTTCATTGTAAGAGAGGCTGGGCAAAAAATTGCAAGTCATCCTCTCTGTCGATATCTTCAGACATTTTTAATATACATGTATATGCATGCGTCATCTTCTTCTCCTAAATAAGTTGGCTTCAAAGTCAAAGACTGACACGTAAGAGAAAAAAATAGTTGAATACAGTCATTATTATTATTTTTTTTTTGTGCACAAAAGGTATTCTCACAGCTTCATAACATTATGGTTGAACCACTGATGTCACATGGACTATTTTAACAATGTCCTTACTACCTTTCAGGACCTTAAACGTGTCAGTTGCGTTGCTGTCCATGCAGGGCTAGAAAGCTCTTGTGTTTCATCAAAAATATCTTAATTTGTTTTCCGAAGATGAGCAAAGGTCTTACGTGAGCTGAGGGTGAGTAATTGATGACAGAGTTTCTATTTTTGGGTGAACTATCACTTTAAATATAATGTTTGAAACATAAAATTAAATGTCAGATTACCATGTAAGATGAGTGAGGATGGGGAGGGGAGGTTGGGGAAACGCTTGTGTGTTTAAAATAGGTGAGACACAATGAAGTTGCTGGTGGTAACATATAGGACACGAAGTTTTTTTGTGGAATAATATGTATGTTCTCTTTTAACATGACACAAAGCTGTGTGTGCTAAAAAGATGTCATGTTGACTTTGAAAGAGGATATGCCATGTTCTTACAACGCAATTCAATAAGTTTCAGTAAACCTTGAGGCCAGAAAAGAGACAAAAACTTCGTGCGTCAACGACACAGTCAACAGGTCCTTTTGTGTCTCCGCAGCGCACGCAAGGTGAAGCACTCAGGACGTCAGTCAAGCATACAGATGAGACATTTTAAAGTAACTTAATAGTTTTGCGCTATACTAGAGGGACCATTACAGATTATACATGAAACGTACATGTCAACAATATCAAACTTAGTTCAAGTGAATTGTCCAGCGCTTGTTTTTGGAGGACCGCCAACAGCGCGTCAGAGCCCATGTCTGCTCTACAGCTGATACTCAGCGGACGGTATGGTCGGATGTCTCATCACTGAGAACAACACATGAATACGCCGAACTTGGAAATTAAGCCACATGGTTAACAGCACATAATGCATCGATACGGATCGCCACCCAAGAGCTGGCTTGGGCTTCGCTTGCGACTAAGTAAGTGGAATTTTGTTTTACGTGTTACCGGCTGCGATTAATTAAAAAAGATGTACCTGCATATTGTGCTTTTTTGTGAGGCAATAATGACAACTAAGGTAAAAACAGCGTGCTGACGCGATAAGTTTTCAGGATCCTAAAGGGATAGTTCATCCTTAATTCTTAAGTCTATTTGCTCACCCTCATGTTATAAGTTTGATGAGAATGAATGACTGAAGATATCAAACTTTAAAGATGTTGCGAAATCATTATAGTAGTATGATAAAAAGTGTAATGCCTGAGTAATTTCAGTAGAACATTCTGACCCTAAAATAGCCAGACTCTGTATATTTATATTTGGCTGACTTAACTGAAAATAGTCTGAATTCTGTTTAACTTTTAATTACTGTATGTTTGTCTGTCTGTAAAGGATTATTTCCTTTTATAGCAATGTAAATCCAGATTTTCTTCCACTCTCGGTCTTGGCTTTCTCATTCCTCAGAATTAGATTTGGGCTAAATTGTATTTACATTGTGACAGGTAGACAGACGGTTCTGTGCTTTACCTCTACTGGCTTATCATAAGGAAATATGATCCACTCTGAATCAACAGTGAACAACTCTGTTTCAACAGAGATTGCATTTACTTTGCAAAAACATGGAAAGTTAAAAAAAAATATGTTGCTGTGATGGAGTGATAAGAAATAAAAACGTTGAAATCCCCATATAAAGCTGATTTTACAGAAATTGGGAAGTGATTCTAAATCATAAAGGGTTAAAATTATAATTAGAGGTTAATTAGAGGTTAGTATTAATATTATTCTAAAGATTCCACTATAGATTTCCTTTCAGTGGTTGCATTAAATGCCTTATAGTCATGTATATTTTGTATTTATTTACATGCACTCTCTTACCAAAGGCACTCTATAATGTGCAACTAGTTAATTATTATTATTTTTTTTTTAAACAAGATTGACCACAAGATCATTATTTTATATTCTTTTTGGCAAAAATAAATAGTTTGATATCCTTATAAAAAAATAGTTTGACAGTGGAAACAAAGTGACTCTTCCAACCGAAGGAATTCCTCTTATGTTCTGTCTGTGAGGTCCGGGGCCATGGTTATTAAATTCGAACTTCAAACTAACAAATGGGGCTTTTTATGAAGCTCACAGTTTATCAGTGAAGCTATTGAGTGGTATTTCTTAAAATAATGTCAAATATAGTCTAAGCGTTTGAATTTATGATGAAGAACACCAGTAATATAGACTTGTTTACTTGATTTTGAATAGGAGCCGTTGCACGGAACTGTCTTGTCTATTTGAGAACTGTCACTTGGCTGACTAATTTGCCATCTAGCCTCCAAACCAAGCCCATTACTGCTTTCAGATCGACTGGCCTGTTCGCCATGTGCATGACTGTCCTAATGCTAGTGTTTTAAACAAAGATAAACAATGTCAGGGGAATCACAGATCAGAGGATTAGCCTAGTTATTATAATTGACTGTAGTAGCTGTCACACCACAGTGTTCTTTCATGTGTGGCCAGCATGCTGGTGGTAATGTGCTTTTCATGCTGAGAATCGTGAGCTGATGATAGCATTATGACCAGCAGAATGCAAAGCTGCAAACAAAAGTTGGGTGTCGTATGCCATAATCATTAGCTTTTAAACAAATTAATAATACTCTGTTATTTTACAGTCTCACTTAGAGTGCTAATAATTGTATAATTATGGTATGTATATATATATATATATATATATATACACATGTGTGTGTGTAAATTATATATACACTACCAGTCAAAAGTTTTTGAACAGTAAGATTTTTTTAAAGAAGTCTCTTCTGCTCACAAAGCCTGGATTTATTTGATCCAAAGTACAGCAAAAACAGTACAATTTTGAAATATTTACTATTTAAAATAGCTGTTTTCTATTTGAATATATTTTAAAATGTAATTTATTCCTGAGATCAAAGCTGAATTTTCAGCATCATTACTCCAGTAATTCAGTGTCACATGATCATTCAGAAATCATTTAATATGCTGATTTGCTGTTCAAAAAATCTTTATTATTATTATTATTATTATTATTATTTATCATCAATATTTAAAACATTTTTTCAGGATTATTTGATGAATAGAAAGATCCAAAGATCAGCATATATCTGAAATAAAATCTTTTGTAACATTATACACTATACTGTTCAAAAGCTTGGAGTCAGTATAATTTATTTAAATTATTTATTTTGGAAATAAATTATAGAAATTAATACTTTTATTTAGCAGGGATGCTTTAAATTGATCAAAAGTGATGATAAAGACATTTATGATGTTACAAAAGCTTTATACTTCAGATAAATGCTGTTCTTCTAAACTTTCTATTCATCAAAGAAACTCGGCTGTTTTCAACAACAACAACAACAACAACAACAATAATAATAGTAATAATAAATGTTTTTTAAGCAGCAAATCAGAATATTAGAATGATTTCTGAAGGATCATGTATCTGGACTAATGATGTTAAAAATTCAGCTTTGAAATAAAGCTTTGAATAAATTAAATTTTAAAATATATTAATAGAAAACAGTTATTTTAAATAGTAAAAATATGTAAAAATTTTACTGGTTTTGCTGTACTTTTGATCAAATAAATGCAAGCTTGGTGAGCAGAAGAGACTTCTTTAAAAAAAACTTTAAAATAATTTATAAATATAGAATATATCTTATCTGGTTATATATATCTTTATTTGGTTGCTTATATGAGAGAGATTTTATGATTAATTTGAGTAATTAGATTTTTTTTATATAAATTAAATGACAGTCTTAGTCTTAATTTAAACTCTTTTGCATCTCGATTGAACAACAATACACCAGACAGCAGAAACAAAACCACACTAGTATGCCTCAGTGATAAAGTTCAACTATAATTATTTCATGTAATAGCCAGACGAAGCAAGCTGTAAATATATAAGATGTTGTCGTACACCAGCTCGCAGAGAGAAATGTCTAGGTGAAGATCAAAAGAGCTTTGTTTTTTGTTCATGTCCCAGCAAATGATTGAGCTGACAGAGTCTGAGACTGCGGCGTATTGGCTTGACTGCCACTGGAAGCCTGGTCATTAAAACTAACCCCTGCACGTCACACTGCTCCAAATCACTACCATATGGCTGGAAATGTTGGATCCCGACAGCTAAGACTCTCCCATGCTACTCTCTAATTTGTTAGTGCAAAATTAGAAATTGTGGGAACTCTGGAGGGCACTCGCGAACTCTTGCAGCTATTCTCTTAATCTTTATCTTAACCCTTTCTCACTTTCAAAACTCTAAACCTGCTTTTAAAAGTCGTTCGCCCTCCATTACTCGCTCTACTCGAGCGTCTGTGAACCGAGTGATTTCTGAATCATTGCTCTATATGATACTGTAACCACATGGAGATGCATCGCATTTGTGGGCTACAAGTAGGTGGACATCTCAAAAGGCAGCTTTGTATCTCTTGCCATTCTGAAAAGTCACAGGTCCAAATCTCCCTCACATCCCAGCATGCACTTCACATGTGGATGAATGCATCGCTTGTCTGGCGTGCTGTGTGGGTCAAGCCCCCCTCTTTTTTCCCCTTCACATATTGGCTCACAAAGTCCAAAGCACCCTGCCTGGAAACTTTGGAGAAATCCAGTATTCTGAGAACTTTTCTCCACAAGAGAACTCACTCAAGTTTTAGTACGTTCTGTAATATGGGGAAACATGAAGAGCAGTAATATTTAAAATATTAATGTTTGGTTCAAGGTGTAAAGAACATCATCTTGATCTTCACAAGTGAGATGCCGTGTTAGATTTATAGGTTTGCGCTTGGATTGTGAGGCACAATGTTCTATTGGCGACGACATGGCTCTTATGAACTGGAAACTCTGCCATGTACACAGAGTGAGCTGGGGGTGGAGAAGTACACCTGGACCTCCCTCATGGACATTACCCAGAAGTCTTGTGGTAAGAGTTTTTAAATGAATGGCAAACAATGTGAGACAGTTCGGTTGAATCATTACCTGTTTGTACCTTCATAGGTAAACTGAGGACGTTTAACATTTGGATTTTTTGAAGATATTACATAAAGTTTAAGATGGATAGGCTCTGCATTATACCATATTCCCATGCTATGTGTCTTCATACAGTCAAATGCATTTTCATTGAATGACTGGTATATTTTGTCATCATTTACTCACCTTCACGTCATTCCAGAACATGCATGACTTTCTTTCTTCTGTGGAAAAACTGATGAGATATGAGATACTTAGCAGATTCTCCATGCTGTTCTCTTCCATAATGAAAGTGGACCAGGAGCTGTCAAAATTTGTAATAAGACTATCAACTATCATAAATGTAGTACATACAACATATGCACAATCTTCTGAAGTGATATGAGAGTTTTGTGTGAGGAACTGGCTGAAATTGTAGTTACTTGCTAAATATCTGGCCTAGAAGATCAGTGGTCACCATATACTTTCATTGTGTGGAAACAGCAACAACAAAGAACATTGTGCTATAAATAACTCCTTTTGTGTTCCATGGACAAAAAGTCAGTCATACAGGTTTTGCAAGACACAACGGTGAAAAAATAATGATAGAGTTTTTTTTTTTTTTTGGATGAAACAAAGTGGCTTTTTTGGGCTTTGTGTGGAGAACCACATGTTTGTTTTTCACTAAGTAGTCAGAAGGTTTTAGAGACCACTGTGACACCAAAGTGCAGAAAAAGAAAGTGAGTTTTAGCTGGTCTGTTCTGCGCTCACTGTTTGATCTGTGTGCTAATGCCCCAATTAGGACCCACTTAGAATGACCTTTGCCTCTGGAAGTATTTTGTCTGTCTAATCACTCACTCTGTCCCTCTTTCAGTCTTTGTAGTCAAACAAATGGCCTTTTCTTATTGCCTGCATCTTTAGATTCCTTTTAAAGCTTGGGGGAACATGTAGCAGTCGTGTTTCATTTCTGTGCCTCAAGTGGCACCAAATAGAATTTGTGAAAATGACTGTTTTCAAATAGGTTTCCGCCCATCTGTTATGGTTATGTAAGCAGGTTGTGCCTCCCTGAACTCACACCATCAGTTGAGCCAATGTTGCTATGTTGGGCTCTATCACCTAATCTCATTTAAGCCCAAAACGCAAGAAGATTAGTTAGCCAGGAACAAAGAATCAGTGACAGCTCCCCTGCCAATCTTACAGCTGGTAATGTTTTGACATTTTCAGAACTTCCAGTTCATATACTGGCATCCATGGCATCAGTTGGTGTTTCTCCAGTGGATGAGAAGGAAATGAGTATCAAATAAAATATTTCCGCTCTAGCACTTGAGACAGTAGATGTGCTTAACGCTTCTCAGGAACTTCGGCAAACGACTGGGTAAACAGAGGGGCATGAAAAACAGATCCCTGGCATTCTGCACATTCCTTACATAGAGGATTTCTTAGGAGGTGCCCTCTGCCTCTCTGACTAAAGAAGGAGAAATGGAATATTCTTCATGGAGAGATTAAAGCGAGTATGGAGATGGAATGTGAGCAGTGTAGAGGATAAAATCTAGAGTCTGACTTGGCCTATATGGTGATGTTATGCTTTCATGATGTTGGGTGAAGCAGGCACTGTGTATCTAATACCATGGTGTATGAGTGTTTCATCAACCTCTGGCACTTTTATTTTGCTATAATGGCTTTAATGCTTAGTTTTTAAGGCTTTACACTTATGCTAGACCCAGACGTAAATTGTTACACATATTATCACTCTCTCAGTTGTGGCGTCATTTCCCCCACAACCAAAATTTGCCCTGGATAAAACTTTTCCAAATGAAACAAAATGTTTAAAAAGCCATTTCACCACAGAATAAATGGTGGTTGAAGATATGGTGCAAATGATATTTGTTCATGGTGGTTTAGAGGGAAAAAAGGAATTGGAAAACTGTTCGTAGTTGTAGTTGATAGTACACAAATTAAATGAAGTTATAATATATTTAAAAATCTGATTTGGTTTCTTGTCTATGTGGTCGTCTGTACTCTGTAAACATTGATGGCTTCTGTTTGCCTGGTTTTGATGTGGTAGCATTGCTAGAATGGAGAATGGGGGCAAAATTGATGAAAATATCATGCACTTTTTTCACATTAAAACCTGTGGGTTTCTAGGTAAGTGGAATATCACTGCCATCACAGAAAGGAAAATCAGCCAGTCTGCCAGCAAACTTGTAATGTCTGGAAATCTCAGATTTCCGCCAACTTTTTTCGCTCTGTCTGTTTTTCTCTCCTTTTCCTCTTTCTTTTCCTTTTTGTGTTATTGTCAGTCCTTCAGTTTTGTCAATCCATCTCTCAAAGCGTAACATTTATTTGCCATTTTAAATTATCTATTCCTAGTACCCTGGTAGTCAATAGTCTTTATCCACTTGACAACGTGGCTTTAAATATGTACTAGAAAACCCATGAAATATTTACGTTATTTAAAATATCCACATTGTTTTATACATATTTTGGATTATGGGGAGCGCCATTATTTTGATGATGTTAAATGGCATCTAGCGCTTCCTGTCTCTGCCGTTGAGCTACTGACAATACCTGTAGCTATTTTTACTACAACAGAACTTGAGAAATAAAATACTGATATGATGACCACAGCTACTCAAAGAGCTTACATGTGGCGATGGATATAAAATGCCGTACCATCTGTTTTTCCCCACAAGGAATCTAAACGTCATGACCAGCGTCGGCATGTTTACATGCTGCCAGGATGGCATCTAGCGTTTCTTGTTTCTGCCGTTTTTAAGCTCTTTCAGTAGCTGCAGTCTACTAAAAGCCTCAGAGGCATCAGGGCTGAAGAGGAGAGAACAAAAATGTGGGTATTTAGGACGTTTTGTTCGTCCACAGGCATCTACTTATTCTTTTCTCCTCTTATTGCTAGGAAAAGCAGTGAAAACTCACATCACTTCTCTTGTTGCCCTCCGACTGAAAATTACAACCAAAAGCCGCACAATGTGGCATCGTATCTGTATTTTATTTTCAGAGTTGTGTTGCGGTAAAAATAGCAACAGGTAGCGTCAGTAGCTCGACAAGTGCAATCACGTAATCAAAATAATGGCATTCCCATAGTCCAAAATATGTCTAAAACAATGTGGATATTAAATAACATAAATCTTTCATGGTTTTTCTACTAGTAAGAAACATAATTTATGTTATTTTAAGCCTTAATACCTGAGATTCCCTTTAAGGAGGGGATTTCATGGCTAAATAAACTTATACTGTATATGTTATAATGTGGCGTATCAGCATATTATGCAGTTAAGTAGTTGAGTTGTTGCTTACTGTATCACTAGTTCTTCTTTGTGGCTTTTCAGTTGTTGATTGAGTCATTTTTTTCAAACACTCCCTCCTACATATCCTCCAGCTGCCTCTTCTTTTGTGTCCCATATTGCTGTTATGTCTTTTGGCTTATGCCCAAGGACATAACCTCCACAGGCTCACTGTGTTCACAAGAGTCTCTCCGTGGTGCCCTGGTACGAAATATCTCAATCGTATTTATCTCCTTCATTCATCTTCTTTATATTACTCTGGATACTCCATATAGAGCTGTTCAGTTGGTAGCATTTTCAAGGTTTCTTTAGTATTAATAATGGGTTTTTATAATGTTTTAGTTTGTTTCATTGTAAAAGGTGCTATGTAAATGTAAAACATACATGACTATGTAGCAACTTGCTAACAGCAACATTTTCAAAAAGCAGTTTGAAAATTCACATTTGAGGACTGTGTGTAATTTATGCTTAAAGGAGAAGTTCACTTCCAGAACAAAAATTTACATATAATGTACTCACCCTATTGTCATCCAAGATATTAATGCCTTTCTGTCTTCAGTCGTAAAGAAATTATGTTTTTTGAAGAAAACATTTCATTAATTACCTCAGTCTAGTGGACTTCAATGGTGCCCGTGAGTCTAAACGTCCAAAATTCAGTTTAAATGCAGCTGCAGAGGGCTCTAAACGATCCCAGCTGAGGAATAAGGGTCTTATCTAGTTAAGGTTGTTGAAAAACTTCCATCTCATTTTCTCCTCCAACTTTAAAATCGCCGTACATCACTGCAGAAGTACCGACCCAGTGTTTACAGTGAAAACGAAGTGAAAAGGTCAAACACCCTTTACTAAAAAAAGTAAAACAGCGATGTAGGGCGAATTTGAAGTTGGAGCAGAAAATGAGATGGGACTTTTTCAACATACCCTAACTGTATTGACCCAGTATGCATGTGCATGTGCAACGCAGAGCTAGAAAAGATGAGCATTTGAGGTTCAAAAGTATATAAATTTGTTTTGTTTTTTTTAGAAAATTACCGATCATTTCGCCAAATAAGACCCTTATTCCTCTTCTGGGATTGTTTAGAGCCCTTTGAAGCTGCATTTTGGATGTTCATCTCGTGGGCACCATTGAAGTCCACTATATAGAGATAATTCCTGAAATGTTTTCCTCAAAAAACATAATCTCTTTACAACTGAAGAAAGAAAGGCATGAACATTTTGGATGACAAGGGGGTGAGTACATCAAATTTTTGTTCTGGAAGTGAACTTATTATGCAGACCTTGTTTTTGTCATAAATTCAAAATCTGCATTTAAAAAAGTTCCAAAAGGAACCCAGAGCAGCTTTTATGTGCGAGCACATTTGGCATTGTTCAGCAAACCTACACTTTTCGCAACCAATTTGCCTTGTTGACCAACAAAAAGGTGCTTGGTTTGAACACAACAAAAGTCTGTGATTTATACATCGCTATTGTTAGGGAGGGTACGAGGCGAGGAGTGGGCGGATCCAAATGCAAAGCTTTATTGTTTTTAGACAGAGACATGGTTGTAAACAGGCTGGGTCAAACACAGGCAAACAGGTATACAGACAGCAAGACACAAGAGTATACCGTAATACAGGCGAGGGTCGATCAACGGCGAACGTAATCCAAGGGGCGAGGCAAACGGTTAATCCAAACAGGCAGGCTTGAGTCCATGTGAGGGGCGATCAGAATCTGTGACGATGAGACAAAGGGAAAATCAACGATGCTAGGGTCGAGACACGAATGACAAAACAAAAAAACGGAATGAAGAGACTAGGAAAGGGCTCCGTAAAGCAGCTAACACAAACGCTGTACAATACTCGGCCCAGAATAGTGGGAAGGGCCTCGTATTTATGCAGTTCATGACTGGCTGCAGCTGTGAGCGTGGTGAAGCATGGGAAAGATAGTCCGGTGTGTAGTGCAACAGTCTGTATAATGGCAAGGAGACCTCTGGTGGTGAGTGGACCAAAGATCAGGACCAGACTCGTGACAGCTATACTATTAACAACCAACAATTAACCTTTTTTTATCTATGAAATTTCACTAATGTGGCTGCACTTTTCTAGTTTGGCCTACAACTTGTATGTAGTGGTTGATCTTTAACCTTTGTTTGTATGCTGTTTCAGGTGAGAAGCCTGCACAGGAGGAGAAAACCGGCATCTTGTGTCAGCATCCCAACTGTCCCGATCGACGGCTTGCTTCCAAGGTGAGCTGTCAGAATGTGTCACATGGCACAGGGAAGCCCTGTAGGGGTGACTCAAGCTTGTAAATGTGTTTTCGTTGACTCTTATGGACAAAAAATCCCAAGTATGCCAGTTGCATTTATCACATGGAATATTCCAGCACTATAATCATTTGTCAGCATGTGCGCTTAGGGACCTGACAGGAAAAACAAAAGTTTTGTTTGTCTTTGTGCTGTCGAAAGTTCAGTTGCGAGAGGGCGGATATGATGTTATAGGCGACATTTCATCAGCCTTCTGGGAATCTGGGGACACAGGCATGGAAAAGTGAGATTACTGCTCGCGTGTAGGGTATATAAGGCTGTTCGCACATAAACACACCTACACAAAATGTCTCTCCCTTCCTGTCTTTCTCTCCCTCTCTCCCTTTATACACACTGTCTCTCTTCCTATGCCTCTCTGTTTGTCTGTTTTTTATTGCTCTTTATTGTTTTAGGACCATTGCCAAACTGGTTTGACTTAAAAGCCAGTGTATTCCTCTCTGTGTCCCTCTTTCTTTTAAACATCAGTCACTCCCTTTTTTTTACTGGCAAGCCTGGTGCCTATTCAATACCAACACTTTTTACTTTTGTATTTTAACAGGTGTTCCTTTACCTTTAAAATCGTCAACTGCAATGCAGCCACAGTAATATGGATACTGATGTATTGGATACAGTCGTTGGATAAAAACATGCCAGTATTCCCCTCGTTTGTGTATATAGAAAGACATAAATTAGACAGTTCAGATAATTTGAATTTATTGACTCGGAATATATTAAAATGTAGAATTTTTACCACTTTGAATGCATGCTGGTCTATTACCCAGCTCTAAACATCATATAAAAACAACTGAAGTGCAAGTCAGATATAGTTACAGCTCATATCTGAATGGAATGTTTATTGGCCAAAATAGTGGAGATTATCAAACCTGGTTTGTGAAACTAACAGTCTTTTGTCTAGTAAAACCAACGAGGCAGACTATCTTGTTGAGCAGGTACAGATGAGAGTACTGACAGTTTTTGTACGTGAAAATAATTGCCAGTACCAGCCTTCTTCAAGCTCTGGATACAGATAAAGGAAACCGATAAAGTCTGTTTACACAGAGAATGTCTGATTCATTATAGGACATCGCAGTGATGTTTGCTTGTTTTTTTGGTGTCCTACATTTCCTGTCAGCTCAACTCTGCCAGTGTCCTCTGAACTTTAGCAAGCTTTTGAAAAGTCTCTCTGGGTAAACATGTCTGTTTCTAGTCTTCTCTGATCGAAGCCAGACTTAACTTAATGTACCCAGTGTTTTTATCTGAACCAGGAACACGCTTATGTCATTACCCTTAAAATATAGAAAGATGAGAGGGGCTCTTGTTTATTTGAAAAGGTTTCTGCTTAAAAAAGAGCGAAGGAGAGTTTAAGTGTGTCTATGCGCTTGTTTATGTTTTGAGGTCTTTGTGGCTTGTCTCTAGTGCGCTACAAGTTTCATGTAGGTTTGCTCTTCCTGTCTCTTGCAAGGGGTCAAGAGGTGAAGATACACAAAGTTAATGACTGTAGTTTGCTATTGATGTTTAGTTGTTCTTTCTGCTAGCTGTATTTAAAGCTGAACTGTGTATTTTTTCAATGTTAAAGGGATAGTTCAGCCAAAAATAAAATTAACCCCTATGATTCACTCACTCACAAGCCATCCTAGGTATATATGTCTTTCTTCTTTCAGACAAATACAATCAGAGTTTCATTAGAAAAAAATGGCCTGGCTCTTCCAAGCTTTGTAATGGCAGTGAATGGTGGTCAAGATTTTGGGGTAAAATAAAGTGCATCCATCCATCATAAAAAAATGCACCAAACGGCTCCAGGGGGTTAATAAAGGCCTTCTGAAGTGAATCGAAGGGTTTGTGTAAGAGAAATATCCATATTTAAAACTTTATAAACTGTAATCTCTAGCTTCCACTAACTGTTGTATGCGTGATCACGAGAGAGTAGCGTTCCAAGCGGATGATGTAGGATGTAGGGCAGGCGTAGTGTAAGCTCCAGTGAGAAGTGACGAATGTGGAAACTTAGAGGAGAGAGCAAAACAAAACACCAGTCACGAATTAGAAGAACATTTGTAAAGAATAATGTCAAAAGATTTCTATAGCCAAGAGGAGACTGGTTTTCTTTTGCTGTAAACAAAACTGGGTTTTTGCAATACTAGCATATGCTACACCTGCATCCTACGTCATCCGCTGAAATGCCACTCTCTAGTGAACGTGAGTATGACAGTTAGCGGAAGATAGAGATGGTTTATACATTTTTAAATATGAATAGATTTCTTACACAAATGCATCAGTTCACTTCAGAAGGTCTTTATTAACCTCCTGGAGCCGTGTAGAGCACATTTTTATGATGGATGGATGCACTTTTTGGACTTAAAAATCTCAACCACCATTCAATACCATTATATAGCTTGGAAAAGCCAGGAATTTAGTCAGAATTGCCAGATGTAGACTCAGAATTCTGAGGGGAAAATAATCAGAATTGCCAGATGTAAACTCAGAATTCTGAGGGGAAAATAATCAGAATTGCCAGATGTAATCTCAGAATTCTGAGGGGGGAAAAGTCAGAATTGCCAGATGTAAACTCAGAATTCTGAGGGGGAAAATAGTCAGAATTGCCAAATGTAAATTCAGAATTCTGAGGGGGAAAATAGTCAGAATTGCCAAATGTAAACTCAGAATTCTGAGGGGGAAAATAGTCAGAATTGCCAAATGTAAACTCAGAATTCTGAGGGGGGGAAAAGTCAGAATTGCCAAATGTAAACTCAGAATTCTGAGGGGGAAAATAGTCAGAATTGCCAAATGTAAACTCAGAATTCTGAGGGGGGGAAAAGTCAGAATTGCCAGATGTAAACTCAGAATTGGATGAAAGTAAGTAAGAATTTTAGTTTATTTTCCAAACTGAGTTTTTTTTGTTGTAATTCAGAGTAATGTACAGTGCCAGGTTTATTAAGTAAGCCATTCATAGATTCATTTTCCTGAAAAGTATGATACTGTGACTCTGTGGCACTTTCAACATAACATCCTGTACTGGCTCCACCAATGGCATGAGTCTGAGACAGGGCTATTTGTTTGCTAACTAATTGCAGCTAGAAGCAAGAAAACACACACTTCAGCTTTAAGTTTGGCTGTTTTCTTGAGTGTGTATGAAGTGGTATATGTCTTTATTTTAGTATGTGGCAAAATCAGATCCATTACAGTTTAATTCCACACAAAACCAACACAGAACAGGATCTGTAATATGTTAGCACAGTGTTAGAGTGTGTGAGTGTATGCATATGTGTATATGCATTGATAATTTATGTGTGTGTGCATTTGCATGCTTGTGTGCACATGTAAATGTGTGTGTGACAAAGTTGCGAAATAGGTCGACCGTCCTCATCCCTTATACAAACACAGACTAAACAGTCACAGCACTATAATAAACACAGACATTAGCAGCTGACTGTAATTTGTGTTGTAAAAGATGAATGTGCTGCTTACAAAGACACTAAGCTGGAGCAGGACAGAGTATTATGGGTTAGCAGATGGGATAATGGTGTCTTTCAGACACTTTCTTCATGAGGACGCCAGAACGTCGCCCTTTCACCGAGTTGCCAATGTCTTGGCTTCAAAGACTTGATTTCAGTTGGAAAAGTAGGTTAATTGCTTTTCAGTGCTCAATAGTATATTTAATCTGCTGGCTTGAGGTTAACCTGGCATCCCGTCGCAATAGATTTTCCTCACAAAGTAATTTTAAAGACATCAAGAAGCTCACAACCATGAAATGAGCTTATTAATTTGATCGTTCACCCAAAAACTAAAATTGTCATCAATTATTAAGACTTCCCCTGTTTCAGAGGAATATGGTATTTTAAAAAAATCTCAGAACTTTTTGTACATACAATAAAAGTCAGTGGTGTCCAAACAGCATTGAACATTGTTTATAAAATCGTATTTTTTTGTTACTTTCCCGTAACAGGTTCTCAACCTCGTTTTCAGCCGTTAATATGATTGAAAGGATTATTTCAACTTCTGCAGCAGGTCTGTGCTTTGTCTCTTCTGTCACTGCTTTACGTCTCACTCTGTGTTGCCTAACAGCTGAGTGTGGGAAGAGACTGAACTCACATCTGTAGCACAGCAGTCTCAGGAGATGTACACATTCAAAACGTTATGTGCTGCCTGAAATTTTTCAAGGACAAAAGAAGTGAACAGTGGAGTAAATCAGTGTTCACAGAACACTTTGGATTGTAAAGCCTCACTACTGCCTTCTACCACCAGATGGAGCAATAATACTCATCTACTAGGAAAATGTCTATTGTGTGTATTGTGTGTGTGCCTACGTATCCATAGTTCAAGGAGAAATTTGTACCTATAAGTGAGCTAAACCTGACAAAACCTCCCTAAAACCCTTATAACGGCATCCTGTTTGTAGAAACAGTACATTACGAGAAGTCCACTTCCAAAACACAGATTCACATATAATGTACTCACCCCCTTGTCATCCAAGATGTTCATGTCTGTCTTTCTTCAGTTGTAAAAAAAATTTTTCTCCATATAATGGACTGCTATGGTGCCCCGATTTTGAACATCCAAAATGCAGATTAAATGTGGCTTCAAACGATCCCAAATGCGGTTGTAAACAATCCCAGTCGAGAAAGAAGGGTCTTATCTAGCGTAACGATCGAAATTTATATACTTTTCAATGTCAAACGCTCGTCTTGTCTTACTCTGCCTGGACTGTTTTTTTTTTTCCATTTCATGACAGTTAGGGTATGTCGAAAAACTCCCATTTCATGTTCTCCCTCAACTTCAAAATCATCCTGTATCGCTGTTTTACCTTTCTTTTGTGGTGTTTGATCTTCTTTGCCTGTTTACTTTGCAAAGACTGGGTCGGTACTTCTGCAGCGATGTAGGGTGTTTTTGAAATGATTTGAAATGATTGAGTTTTTCGACATACCCTAACTGTCTTGAGTCAGAATACACAGAGTTCAATGAGAGCAAGGTAAGACGAGTGTTTGAGAATAAAAATTATACTTTTTTAATGAAAATAACCGATTGTTTCATTAGATAAGACCCATCTTCCTCGGCTGGGATCATTTACAATCGCGTTTTGGAAGTTCAAAATCAGGGCACCCTATCAGTCCATTATATGAAGAAAAATAGTTAAGGTTAGTTAAGGTTAGGTTATAGTATGTATAACTAACTATATATAAAAACAATATAAGCCAATATAAGTCTCCATTTAGATAAGTAAATAAACGTACACATTTGTGCATGTGTGTGCTTGGCCACATGGACAAAATACAGATTTTTAACTTGAATTTAATTAGATTTAGAGTATTTTAATTTAAAATTAAATTACAAGTATTGTCATTTATTTTTTAAAATGAAATTACAACAAATGCGATAATTATTAATATAGCTATTAATAGCTATATATTCAATGGGTAGTATGATTTTAATTTTTTTTTTTCCTTTTCTTTTTTATGTTAGAGGTGTGTAATTATTTTGATTTTAAAATACTCTAATATCATACTTATATCACTTATAGCTAATACCTTTGTAGTTCTTGAAACACATAAACACTGCTTGTCTGAGGCGCTATCAAAACATTTTTCTGTTTGTTTAAAAATCCTGACCAGCCCTGCCAGTCAACATTGGCTTAACCAATGGTGTTAAGCTAAGATTTTGGGGGGCGTGGCTATGTGTTTCCCTGACCAATGAAAAGCATTAGGAGTGTTTTATGAAACCCTTTGAAAACAGTCATTGTTATGTCATACAATACTGTTTTGCGGCACCAATATAGGTAGAAATGACACGATTAAACTTAAATAACAACTTCGTCCCAGTGGTACTGACATCGGACCAAGTGTGAAAACAACCTATATTACCTCTCATATTTCATGCTGTACCGGCTGTCAGCACGAAGATCTCTAATTCTCTCCTGCTTGTTTGCTCTGTTTTGCCAAATACAGCTCTCCGCTCTCTCATTCACTCCTTTAAAGGAGACGTCTGATGTCACCAAACCAGAATTAAGACTCTGGATGAACAAAGAGGTCACAATGCATGACCCCTGAAGAGTAAAATTTCAGTCATTTTTTTTTTAGCTCTGCATCAGGTATCGGAAACTTCCTTGCCTAAGGCGAATTCATGTAAAATGACGACATGCTTTGAAAAAAAGCCAAATGTCAGTTTTTTTGGTAAACGCATAGGATCATCTCTTTTTTTTTTTCAAAATCTGAATGTGATATACTTCATTTCTAAAGCATAGAGTAGAAAAAGATTCTGTTTAAAATAATTCTATAACATTGATGTCTTATATTAATAGTTTGCTAATGTTCACTCAAAAGGTACAAACTCATGCCCTGATTAACCCAGGACATTTCTCAAATGCTTTAGTGCTTCCCATCATGCACTGAGGGACAAACAGTGAGATCACACTTATGCTCGTACACATCCCAGTCCTCATAAGGGAAGACCGAGAGACGTAGCCACAGGAAGTTGTTGTGGATTCAGAGTCGAGTAAAAACAGGAAATGGATATAAGAATGACGTTTAACTGTTGGAAACGTCCTTCATGATGACACTTCTGTCTCCCCGTGTTTCTGAGAGATTGCTGTCTCTGGGGCATGTTTTACTTGACCTGTTACATCCTTTGCTGTTTTGTTTAGTTTTTTTTTTTAATAGTCTTGTTTTTCAGTGATGGCATGTTATAAAAGATTTCGAGTTTAGTATGTTTGCACATTGTTGTTTTATCATTCTGAGGTTCTTTGGACTTTAATAAGGCACAGTATTTTATGAAGTAGGACATTATTAGGCCTTACATCAGCCTGCTATAAAAAGCGCAGACAAAGAAAGAGAGGAAGTATGGAGAGAGTAAAAGAAAGGGGGTTTTGATACTGTAATATTCTGGATTTGGTAAAAGTAAGCTCAGCCGCAGGCTTCAAAGACTCTGTTTTTGTGTAAGATATCCTGATACCACATGACCTAGCCCCCTGCAGGGGTGTACTCTGGGAAGAGTCTGAAGCAGATGATGGCAGGAGAAAGTTGGTGTAGATATAAGAGAGAAATGAAGGAAAAAGATCAGAGACAAGTCTTTCATATATGACGCCACTGTATTTACTCATCATTTAAAGGCATTTATTACCCAAAAAACACAAATTAAGATATTTTTGATGAAATCCGAGAGCTTTCTGACCCTACATAGACACTACCACGCAACTACCATGTTCAAAGCCCAGAAAGATAGTAAGGTCATCGTTACAATAGTCCATGTGACATACATCAGTGGTTGGACCATAATTTTATGAAGCCACGAGAAAACTTTTTGTGCGCAAAGAAAACAAAAATAACAGCTTTATTCAACAATTTCTTCTCTTCCGTGTCAGTCTTTGACACATTTTTGTAGTGAATCTTCTACGGTCATCAAGGCTGCATTCATTTGATCAAAATACAGTAACAATATGAAATGTTATTACAATATACAGTTGAAGTCAAAAGTTTACATACACCTTGCAGAATCTGCAAAATGTTAATTATTTTTAGCAAAATAAGAGGGATCATACAAAATGCATGTTATTTTTTATTTAGTACTGACCTGAATAAGGTACCTCACATGATAGACATTTACATATAGTCCACAAGAGAAGTTGAATTTATAAAAATGACCCTGTTCAAAAGTTTACATACATTTGATTCTTAATACTGTGTTTCCTGAT
>JAHKKF010532829.1:0-15477 GCA_019740295.1 Labeo calbasu
GTGTACTTTGGTTTAAAAAGGCAAAAAAACCCATCTCATTTTCTTCTCCAACTTCAAAACCGTCTGACATTGTTCTTTTACATATATATATCAATAAATACATATATATATCAGTCAGAATATATATATATATATATATATATAATTTTTTTTTTTAAAAGGGCGATTTTGCATGTTCGCTTTGTAAATACTGGGTCGGTTGCATATTGCATTGAAACTGCAATTTGGACCTTCAACCCATTGATCCCCATTGAAGTCCACTATATGGAGAAAAATCCTGTAATATTTTCCTCAAAAACCTTCATTTCTTTACAACTGAAGAAAGAAAGACATGAACATCTTGGATGACATGGGGGTGAGTCAATTATCAGGAAATTTTTATCCTGGAATGAACTAATCCTTTAAATACTTGACGTCATGTTTTTAAGTTTTGATGCTGTCAATTAGGGGTGCAAAGGTACACAAACATGATGGTTCAGTACGTACCTCAGTTTTTACGTCACAGTTCCGTATGATTTCGGTACAGCAGGGGGTCAAGACGAAACTTTTTTTTTTTTTTTTTTTAATTAAACAGTGGTTTAATAATCAGGTTGAGCTCAAACTTAAATTTAATTACTATTTATTTTTCAAAATAATAATAAACACTCAGCTTTAAAAAAATGTATGCAAATATGTAAATTGCACATAATGCAGTTTTTAAATTAACCTATTAAATTATAAAATTTCTATTTGTTGAAAAATATTCAGTTACACACTGGCTGTTATAACTTTCATAACATTAATTTAAACATACTGTACATTAAATAATAAGGGCATCACTAACAGGTAAAATAAAATACAATGAGTATATAGTCTAATATTTCACAAAATGCTTTTCTCTAGAGAACTAATGAGCTGTAGACACTGATCACTTGCTTAAGGTAAATGAAATTCTGCATGAAATTTTGTTTAGAAGCTGTTTTATTGACGTCTTTCCACGGCTGAAACACTGATTGATTACATGAGGCATTAGATGTTCATTCATGTTGTTTCACATTAAAACTAGTGGTAAAGCAGAAAGAAAGATCGTGTTTACTCGAGCTCCGCTCTGCCGTTTGAACGGATCCCATTTAAACTGCACACATCTGTGCGGCGTTACGGCTTCGACGCGGCCACCGGAGCTGATCGTGGTCACTCTAGTCAATGCTTGTGTTTATACCAGCCACACTGTGGCATGTTTCTGAACCGTCCCAGAGACATATATACAGCGATCTGTCATGCCACATCAAAGACTGTCAAAATGCCATTTATTGTGTGAATTTATTGGGGAAAAAAATACTGTATTTGTTCGGCATGTATGCGTACCATACCGATGGACCCAAATACGTGTACGGAATACGTGTACTGACAGTACACCCCTACTGTCAATAACATCCATATTGTATATTTCAAGGTATATCCAAGTACATTAAAATGTATGTATAAATGAGAACTACTGGGGCGGACAAACAGGCACTGTTTCAAATCTCAGTAAGGTGCCTTGCTGCCTACACAGGCAGCACCATAACAGAGACAGCAATTCAGTACAAACAGCCACAAAGGAGACTCAACTCTTAATTGATTTCAAAGGCATCTGACATTAGCACTTTGCTAAGCTAACAGCACAATATTCTAAAAAGCATAAAATATATACACACACATATTGGGTGAAATCCATTTTTAATTACACTGGAGTGTTTTGGACTGTTTGTTCATCAATACTTTTAAGTATTGAATGAAATGCAAGTTAATTTATAATCGACATTTCTCTCGCCTCATCCTTCATTTTTCAACTGAGCTCGTCACAGTCCATAATGGAATTTCCTTCCCTACTAAGGATGCATGCAATGCTGACTTACAATTGGGCTGAAATGAAGTATCTTAGAAAACAGGATAATGAAGCTGCCTACCTCGTTGCAGTCACATCAGGAACATGTCCATGATGCCTTATAATGCTGCCTCTGTAGTTTAGGAACAGAGCAAAAATGTCAGGACAAAACAAAAGACAATAGAAAGGAATGCGTAAAGAAATGAAAAAGTGTCTTTTTGTGCTTTTTTTATGACTTAAGCAAACTTTGCGCATTTATTTTATTACATACGCACACAGCAGGGCCCTCAATTATTTCCCTCATAGCTGCTTCAATATGCCGACTCAGCTTCCGCTCTGTCTTTCTCTCCCCTCCTCCTTCTCCTCCTTCTACATCCCTCAATCAATCTTCATTTTCTCTCACTCTGCACATCCCGTCCTCCCTCACCATTTTTCCCCCTCTTTAATGGGCGACCGTCAAAATCCCTCAAGTAAAACACTCCTCGTCTTATCTCTCTCGTCTTTCCCCATTAATTCCCTACGTTGGTCCTCCTTCCTAATAAACAGGATCTCGCACGATACTTTGGGATGCAGGGCCGGCTCAGTCTTAATAACCACACAATACGGTGCAAGTATGACGGAAGGAATGGTATGAAAAAGACATGCACAAGTAAAACCCTCATTAAAGTCTTGTGTATCTTTGTAATTTCTAATGAAGCCGTTAGAAGCCACCAACATGCCTGTCTGCACAAATTTCAGTCCACCACCTGTGACAGGCACAAAAAACCGCAGCACATGCTGAGTTCTGTGATGTCAGTGTGGATCAGGATGTCTTGACAATCTCTAAAAGTGACATGACTCATTTTGAGAATAAGGTGAGTTGTCATAGGCTTCATGTGAAGGTGTGAAATCACATGGACGAGGAGAGATGCGTGTGAATGAGAGAGAGAAACAGAGAACATTTGGGACGGCAAGACAGCGAGAAAGAATCAAAGAGAACATTAAAGGTGTTTTCACACAGCCGCTTTCTTTCAGAGGTCTGAGAGCGCTTTGCAAGAAATTAAGCGCTAATGTTTCATTTTAACTCAGCTAATGTTGAATCACACAATTGACACAGAGAATGAGAAGAGACAGTGACAAAAACTCTGAAGACAATAAAAGGTAAGGAAGGTGATGAAAGCATGAAAGCTTTGAAAGCATAAGATCCTACCCATCCTGCGAATAACCAAAGCCACACCTCCAAAACACATGAATATGCACAGGCGGAGCAGAGGATTGAATGCAACCCTGTCAGATTACCTCATGTCTTATTCACCGTTGAGAAAACATTACAGTATAAAGCAAATAATATTACAATAATTATGTCTTCCTCTCTCAGTCTGCAATAGCGCAATGAACGCGCTGATGATGTATCGCCGATCACAACAGGGTGTGCAGAGGTATGCAAATTCATATGTTAACAGGCAGATCGGACAGCCTATATTAGCCCTCGGACCGAGGAATTTAATTGGACAAACATTTTAAGGTCCTACGCTTTCCACAGATATACATACATATAAATACATCTAGACCACTTAACTTAGTGATTGCTATTGGGATGTGACGAGACTTTCAACCAGCATAACAAAAAAAGTTTTTGAACCACATCACCTACCCTGGCTTTAATCTTCACATTTTTCACTTGTCATTAGCCTTACTGACAATGGCAAGGGCTCAGACACACTCTCTGTTTAAATCTAGAATAAAAAAATATATGTCTTTAGCCAAGAATTCACAAACTTGTACTGTATTAAATATGTGATAAAATCATACCGAATTCACATTAAAGCTGCAAGCAGCATTGAAAGCGCCATCGCACCCGGGCTCACCACCACCCGGTGGCCTTAGGGAATAAGGGAACGGTGGGCAATATGCATTTAATGTGGTAAATATAGAAGGAACAGTGTAAAACAAGTAGTTTCCTGTTGCCAGCAGGTGGTGCTATGATTATAACAGAATATTGTCATTTTGATGTGTTCAGGCCTGGATTTTTATTGAACGTGTGAAGATTTGGGGCAGATTGGACATTACAACACCTTCAATTCCCATGACAAAACATCAAATTTTGTCAGGCCGCCACGGACACGCCTTTTAACAAAAACTTAAGATCTTCACAATTTAACATTGCAAAGGCTTTTAGATTAGACTGACCAAATATAGTGTTAATGTCATTAATTCTCTATGAGGAACATGCCACTTCCTCTTGCCAGCAGGTGGCGTTATGACTATAAGTGAATATGGTCATGGGCATGTGTTCAGGACAGGACTCTTATCAAGCATGCGAATTTTGGTGCAGATTGGACATTGTATGCCTGAATTATAACAACTTCCTTTTTCATGGCGAAACATCAAAGTTTGTCAGGCCGCCATGGACACGCCGTTCAGTGAAAACTCAAGATCTTCACAATTTAACATCACAAAGGGCTTTATATTACACTGACCAAATTTGGTGTTGATCTGTGTAAATCCATAGGAGTTTGTTTAAAAGGGGTCATCGGACGCCCATTTTCCACAAGTTGATATGATTCTTTAGGGTCTTAATGAAAAGTCTCTAATATATTTTGATTAAAAATTCTCAATGGTTGTGTAAAACAACACCCTTCTTACCTTGACAAAATCAGCTCTGCAAAAATCATCCTGTTCTGGTCGAGGTTGCTTTAAATGTTAATGAGCTCTGCTCACCCCGCCCCGCCCCTCCCCTCCCCTCTCTTATCTCTGTGGAGTGACGAGCCTGTTTACTTTAGCCGCATTTAGCTGCTAAACTTGCAAACTAGCACATTATTAGGAAAGGTAATTGCAGAGATTCATAAAAAAAAAAAAAACCTTATACTCACTTCTGCTGCAAGTGAAGCTGGATCACGAATGATTTGCATGACGCCACACCGACAGGCATCTGAGAATGGCTCGATTTGAAAAAGGGGATATTATTTTTACAGATTAACTAAAAACCACTGCATGGATTTTTATTATTATAGGGTACATTTGTACATACACTGCCAACACACATTAATGTTCAAACAATATGAAAAAGTGAACTTTGCATCCGATGACCCCTTTAAATAACGCCTGAAAAGGCAAAAAATGGCACAAAACTTGCAGATAAATTTCAAAATAACAGCCTTTCTGTTGGGTTTCAGACTTCATACGAGGGGACTTTTTTGTAGATACTGGTGTGTCTACTGAATTTCGTACATGTATGTGAAACACAGCTCGAGGGGCACTTCTTTGAAATTTTATAGGTGGCGCTATCGAGCCATTTTGGCACACCCACTTCTGAAACCCATATCAGATGCAAACTTTCACCACTTCTGGCATGTGTGCAAAGTTTAATGAGTTTTCGAGCATGTTTAGGCCCTCAAAAATGCGATTCATTTTGGAGAAGATGAAGTAGAAGAAGAATCTGAGCAATTCCAATAGGCTCCTCGTACCATTGGTGCTTGGGTCCTAATGACTGTACTTTTCCTGAAAAACTATGAACAGCAGCTAGGCTAATTCTTCTCCTTTTGCTCTTCTGTTTCTATCGATTCCTGTTTCTGTCTACCTGCAAAGATTTCAGACGATGCCAGCACTTGCACAGACTTCAGATGATGGCAAATTTGGACTGACATACAAAACTATCCTTAAACTGTAATCATTACGAGCACAATTTTTAATTGCTGCCTAACAGGCTCCTTGTGTCTGCTAATTATATTAAATACATAACTAACCAAGTAACATGTAATATATTATGGTTGTAAATTACTGCCATATAGATATTTTTTTGAAACAGTACATATTGTGAAAAGCGCTACAGAAACTTGAATTGAACTGAATTGAATTATCACTAAATTAGGGCTGGTTTTTGACACAAACTTCATGATTCGCTTCGATTCTGAATCACAAGCTTGCAATTCAATTCAATATTTGATTCGATTCAATTTGGTATTGATTATTTTGGATATATATCATGTACAATACATGCCAAAAAATTTTAAGAAAAAAAATGTCAGGGTCAGTTGGTAGTACATTACTGTAAGGTTAAAATCAACTGATTTGTATACAAATGTTTAAATATAATTTCTAATAATAAAGTTACTATTACATAATTATGTTTCTACTCCAAATCATTTTTAAATTGTAAATGATGCCTGTAATCAAAACTTGACAGATTTATTCAAACATAAATTAAACATTCTGATGAAAATGTTATATGGTGCAAATATTTAGAAAAATATTACTCTATAGAGTTCCTATTTATAGCGGACTAATGAGTTTATGGCCATCAAATATGTTTTTGCTTTACCCTGAGGTAAATGTGACATTGTTCAGAGGCGGTTGAAACACTGATTGAATGATTACATGAGACAGTATATGGATTTTAAGTTATACCCTTTCTTCCAACATACCTTCGGATGTTCATTTAAGTTTGTTATATTTTGTACTGAAACTGGTATTAAGATGATCAGTTCACGTGCCGCTTCTCTTGAGGTGCAGGTGCTACAGCGATCCGTCACTCCACATTAAACAGTGTCGAAATGGCATTTATTGTTTGAATACTGTAATAAAATGGACAGAATTTTAAATCTAAGCCTTTGTTTCATATCTAACAAAGCACAAAGCTTATTGCGATTTATTGGATGGGAGGCGTACTACAACGTTCCTTTCATTAAATGAAAACAAGCTAGACGAATAGATTCTTGGGATTTAAGAATCAATATCGTTACGTAAAAATCGATAAATCAGTATTTTTTTTACCCAGCCCTACACTAAACCATAGAATTCTGAAAGAGTAATGATTAAGCATGTTAAAAGACAACACAGAGAGGGAGATACTGGTCATACAATACCCCTAAGATACGCTTTTATTTTTTTGTGACTCACTAAAATAAACCTTCTTCATCCCTCCATTCCATCATCCTCAATGCACACAATCCCATGAGTCACAGCTCTTATCAGCATCAGCTTTTTAGCATGCAGCCATTATTAAAGTATTATGTGTGGAGTGTCACATCGAACGTGGAGGATCAAGTATAATAGATCCACAGAGATATGGAGACACTGGTGGAAAAGCCAGATTTTCCACTTTATCCAAAAAGATTTGAAAACGAAAAGGTAACTGAAGATGTTAGAGAAAAATGCAACAAGGACAGAAGGACAGAGCAGAGAGGAAGAGGACGGGATAAGAGAAAGAGGTGAAGAGGGATTGAGCGTAATTATATTCACAGTGATATGAAGCATACACCCATTTAGACTCCACGCGCACACACACACACACACATATGCAGCAGCGCTCATGCATTATAAATCCCTCATACACTCACAGACTGGTGATCTGAAACAGAAACACTCCAGTTTGAGGGATTAATAGTGAGATCACTGGTTCACATCAAATAATGCACTCCTTCACAGTATGTGCAAACACACACACAGACTTTGACAGCACACACCTTCCATATATTTTGCATTACTCTGTCACTTTTGCACACATTGAAAGTTGAAAAAACACAAAATGCTAAAATTCATATTATCTTATGAATTAACAATTAATATTTACAACTTGTATATGTATGTAATATATAGTAAAATATGTATATTTTTTACACTTCACGTTCTTAAAGGGTCTGTCTTGTCACTAATCAAAAAAAATGACTACTGTTTTTGAAAACTCAGAGTCTCAAGTTGCTCTTATAACATCAGCAGTGTTGGGCAAGTTACTCTGAAAATGTAATTAAATTACTGATTACTGATTATTCCTTTAAATAGCTATCAAATTACAGTTCTGATTACTTTATTTCAAAAGTAATTAGTTACATTACGCGTTACGTTACTTTTTTTGTACATCCACGTGCTGCGTGCATGGTTGCAGAATGCACGACATTTGAATCCACAATCAGTGGATTCTCTGATTGTCCACTGCATTCCAGAAATCAACATTGTTCAACGCTGCAAACACATGCTATAAATAGAAACTCTGCCTATGCTTACACCTATTAATCGTTTTTGTTTTATATTAGTTGTTCTTTTTGCTTTTGTGCAATACATGAATAGCAATTAATTTGTTTTAGATGTTTTATGTTTAGATATTTCTATTTTGCGGGAGTCCCGCAAATCATTTTATTCTATCGCATCCCGCACACACGAGTTTCTGCCCGCCCGCACCCACACTCGCCCATCAAGTCTTGTATCGCGCCGCTCTCTGTCCAGTGCCAGTGGATTAGAGACCTGCACTCCCGCTGGAGCGGCGTGGTACGACAATAGAAGCTGATGCACGAAGTTTTAATGTGCCGTGCTGCCCTTTCAGAGGTTTTACATTAGATATGATGTTTTTCACGGTTGAAAAGGTTTTCTTCCCCTCTAATTGACAACGTACAATAATGTTCTTGCCTTTGACAGAAATAAACTAAAAATAATGATTGTATTTCCAGCTACAGAACGCGTACTTTCCTCACTTCATGCTGACTATGTTTTCATTGGTAGTGTTCGCCTCACATGCTCTTTCCAGTCAAAGTAGGTCTTAGGTAGAGGACGTCGCGTGTGCTAGCAACACTCTTTTTATAATCTAGATGATAAATCACATTCTGTGAGCGATGATGTAACACAGCGGTAACACATGATTACAACTATACTCTAATTACTAAAAATTAATTAATCAAATTACTGAGCCCAACACTGAACATCAGATTTTATGGACTCTTGTGCAAAAGAGTGACAAATCAAATACTAGGACTTTCTGTAATTCATGTTAATTTTCGGTTCAACTTGTCACTCAGATTGTTGCACTGAAGATATAATTCGTAATAAATACTGTGGTAAATTTAAATTTACACTAAAAATTTTAAACACAAGCAAACTTTCGTTTCCTTTTAGTGTGATAATTTAGGAAACTGCTGTATTCTAATATGGTTGTAATTGCTGAAACTGTGCAGTGTGTAACTGGCCAGTGACATTCAAAATCATCTGCAATGCACACTCATATCCAAAAGTCAGGGTGAAGAATGGACAAACAAGCAAAAGACAGATATGGAGGAGGAATAGGCGACCAGAAATTGAGAAAACGAGTTATGGAGGTGCTAAGAGCGGGTTAAAGGATGAAGAGCGTTGGGGGAGGCCGAGCACGTTTTATGAGGCCCTTAACATTTAGCTGCCCGTGTCTGTCTATTACAGCCAGAATATCCTCCTACACACAGATCATCCATCAAATAATAAAGAAAGACAGAGATGGGGAGAGGGGTGACAGTGGAGGAGACAGGGACAGGAGAGTCCTGCACAAAAAAAAAAAGATTTGCGAAAAACTACAGAAAAGAAATATAACAAAAGGACGAGTGGGAATGAATAGAATGAATAGCACTATAAAGAGTGAAAATGAGAAGCAATAACAGACAAAAGTGTGTTCGCTTGTGTTTTTCAGGTTGTCAGGAAAAATTTTGAGCATGTTTGCAGACAGGCATTTTTTAATGTAATTGCAGTCTGGCTGCATGCGCGTTCTGTGAAAATGAATGACCAAAAAAAGCAGTCAAAACACTCTCCAAACAAGGAGAGACTGAGACATTGCGGATGCCACAAAGAGACAGACAATGGTTTGAAAAATGAGCCTGAAATGTCAAGGACAGATAACACCAATCTGCCTTTCAGTAGAGAAAAACACAGATGGGCTAGAGAAATGCTAATGTGGAACATGAAAGAAGGAAATTTTGTTGTTAATTGTTTATTGTGCAATGAGACATGCACAAAAATAGTTATTAACGACATGAACTCAGCTTTTTTTCTTTTTTTTCTTTTTAAAGAATTATATGAATACTTTATTCAGCAAGGATGCATTAAATTGACCAAAAATGACAGTGAATAATTTGTTACACACAAACACAAATCTATTTCAAATAAATGTTGTTCGTTTGAACTTTCTATTTATCAAAGAATATTGAAAAAATGAATCACAGTTTCCACAAAATTATTACTGCACATCTGTTTTTACTTATAACAAATGTTTCTTGAGCCCCAAATCAGCATATTAGAGTGATTTCTGAACGATCATGTAACAAATAGAATATGCTTTTCTTAAATTATAACAATATTTCTCAATATTACTATTTTTACTGTATTTCTGATTAAATAAAGTCAGTCTTTGTGACCACAAGTACAGAAGCTCGTTTCTGCCACTGAATAAAATTTTTTAAAAAGGCATTGTCACCTGCTGTTTAGGAAGCACGCGGGAGGCACAAATAAACGTATACAGTCTTTAATGAACGATACACAGGGGTAATCCACAAAATAGGAACTGGAACAAACACACGTGCATAACTGGTAAACTCGACCAGGGAAAGCACACAGACAGGAACATAAATGCACAGGCATATGCATCCTCACGCGGAAGACAACAACAGAGGGAGGCATGAGTGGAAACTTGGGCGGAGGCTCGGGAGGAGGACGACGAACAAAGTCTTGGGTGGAGACAACGGAGGGGAAGCCAAGGAGAAAACAAAAGGAGGCAAGGAGACGACAGGAGGGACCAGGGCGGACCAGACGGAGACAGGAGGAGCCAGGTGAGACCCAGGTCACAGCCATGATGACGGCCCATGGTGGAGCAGACGGAGGGAGGAGCCATGGAGGAGGAAGGACTGACGATTCCAGGGGGCTGAATGACGGCGACGGAGCCGCCTCGGGTTAGAACTTGCAATTCTGAGAACATATCAGCCGGCGACCAGCGCGGAGGCATGGATCCAGAAGGCAGCGGTGGAGCCGGAGGGACAGAGGGACGAGGCCAAGCTGGAGGAGTGGAGTCCTGAGCAAGGTGGAGCCAGAGGGACAAGGGAGCCTGGTGGAGCCAATGGACTGCCGGGCCACGGCGGAGAGGAGGGAGTCTTGGACTCTGAGGCTGGAGGCGGAGACAGGGGATCCTCCAGCCATAACGCAGATGGAGACTGGCAGACCCGCGGCGAGACCACCACACAGATGGAGGGCTGAGGATGAGTGGAGAGGCTGCCACTCGGCTTTATCCCTCGTGGCAGGCATGGTTGCCGCCTCACGCACCTGGTCCGACGGCACACGCAGCTCTGGCTCCGTGGGGATTTTCGGCTCTGTCGCTCCTTGCTCTGGCTCTCCGTCGTCAATGGGCTCAGGCAGATGTTCTGCACTGCGGAGAGATGGTGGGCTGGACACTGGGTCGGGAGTGGAACTGGCGAGTTTTTCCAGGGAACAGGTGAGAAAACAGAGATCTACAGATGTACCGACCCAGTCTTTGCAAACTAAACATGCAAACAAGATCAAACACCCTTAACAAAAAAGGTAAAACAGCGATATAGGACGAATTTAAAATTGAGGGAGAAAATACAATTAGAGTTTTTCGACATACCCTAACTGTCTTGAGCTAGAATACACAGAGTTCAGGCAGAGTAAGACAAGACAAGCGTTTGACATTAAAAAGTATATAAATTGTTTTTTTAAATGAAAATAACCAATCGTTTCGCTAGATAAGACCCTTCTTTCTCGGCTGGGATTGTTTACAGCTGCATTTGGATCATTTGAAGCTGCATTTAAACTACATTTTGGAAGTTCAAACTCGGGGCACCATATCAGTCCATTATATGGAGAAAATCCTGAAATGTTTTCCTCAAAAAACATAATTTCTTTACAACTGAAGAAAGAAAGACATGAACATCTTGGATGACAAGGGGGTGAGTACATTATCTGTAAATTGTTGTTCTGGAAGTGGACTCGTTTAACTGTTTTAGGTCGGGTCTTCTGTAATGTAACGCTGTTAGGAAGCACGCAGGAGGCACGAATAAACGTGAACAGTCATTAATGAACGAAACACAGGGATAATCCACACAAAAAGGTGCACAGAATCAGACTAAAGGTACAGGAACTTGACCATATCACAATTGTCACTTTTTTCCTCAGGACTGTGAGTTTATATCTTGCAATTCTGACTTTATAAATTACGTTATTAAGAATTGTGAGATATAAACTTGCAATTCTAAGAACATATCAGTATTTTGGGACTTTATAACTCGCAATTGGAAGTTTACATCTTACAATTCTGAGAAAAAAGTCAAAATTGCAAGATGTAAACCCCCAATTGTGAGAAAAAAGTCAGAGCTGTGAGATAAAATATCACAATTACCTTTTTCCATTTTTTATTCAGTGGCAGAAACAGGCTTCCATGCATAAGAGACTTCCTTCAAAACCAGTTTTAAAAAATCTGACGACCCCCAAACTTTTAAACTTTCTGCACTAATAATGGCACCATAACTGCAAAAACAATTTTCAAACACACCCATTTGCCACTGTTCAAAACAGGCAGCTGACCCCAAATTCATGCCATTGGTTGAGTCACTGATGTTATGGACGGCCCACCTTGCAATTAGTTTTTTACTGAGAGTCACAAAATAAATAAACACACTTCACCTTTAAACACTCAAGCATTTTTTTTAGTGATGACAGGACCATTATATAAAAACCAATCAAAAGGCCAAGTGTCACATGATCACAGAATGCTCTGCATCTTTTATGCAATTATATAGTGTATATAAAATTCAAGCAATCAAGAACCAATATATTTCCTAGCCAAGCGACTCAAATGTCATAAATCATAACTAATAAACATCAGCAGTAAAATGCATTACTGGGCCTTTTGACGCTTACAAAACAACATGAAGATGACAGAGCAACAACTGACTGTTACTGGGGAGAAATCAGCAGGAAGAAAGAGGCACACAATAACAGACAGACTGAACGAGACGGGAAAGTGATGCTTGAATTCTTCAACTTTTACAATAGTAACAAAACAAGTGCAACTTTATCACTTCATTTCTTGAGTTTATCATTCACGTACACAACCCTCTTGTTAATTGCTTTGCGAATGCTGTTATGTCGACAACCCCACAAATAAATCTATAATGAAATGCATTGAAAAAGACTCAATGAGAGAGAGACAGAGAGAAGGAGAAAGAGAGAGAGAGTGTGAATAAGTAACCTTGTGTTCTCTTCAGCAGTGAGTCCCTCTGCTCCATCCCTCTACCCCCAGCAATTAATCATCTGATAGTGAGCTTACTCAAGTGTGCCTCTGCCCCCTATTCTAATTAACCAGAGAAAGAGAGAGAGAGCGAGGGAGAGGATGGACAGATTGTCAGTGAAAGACGGATGGAGAGATGCAGGTTTGGGAGCAAGCAATTCGACGGAGAGATGCAACTGAAAGAGAGGAAGAAAGATGACAGGAGCACCAGCGGATGGGAAGATTTAGAGGGGCTGCCACCCTCCGCTGGTCTCACAGGAACAAGACACTGTGCTGCCACCAATGGCAGACTATCAAGCATACTAAACAGACAGCGTGTGTGTGCGTGCTGTCTCCTTTGCAGAAATGCTGATGGTGTCTGGGGGAGTGAATATTTCAGCTGAGGGTCAATGACAAATAAAGACGTCCGAGACGATGAGAAGGTAAAATCCTTTGAAAATCACGTTTCAAATGTGTTTTCGGCAATACAAGTCATTTTAGTGCCTTTTTCATTTTTTTTTTTTAAACGCATTCAGAAAAGCATTCAGATTTAACTAAAAGCACTCAGACTGGATTTAAAATGTCAAGTAGGGAATCAAGTAATATTAATAAGAAAAAGCTTACAGCTTGGATATGTGTGGGCGAGCGTATCTTAACATTTTCACAAAAGTTTTCTTATATGCATTTTCATTCTATAAGAACAAAATAATATTTTATTTAAAAAAAACTTACCAAACTTAACACACGGTCATGAGGGTCTACAGGAGTCCTTGAATCCACCTAGACAAAAGTGTAAACATAAGCAGATTTAAACACACACAGCCACATCAAAATCAAACTTTTATACAGGCACAAAATATGTCTTCAAGTTCATCTGATCAGTGTAACAAATTTGGTTAATAGTGACCCAGATTATATAGGGTGGAATCAGAAATTTTACATCATAACGTAAAATACAACGTAACGTTTCTTTATTGTAATATTTTTAAAACAATGAACTTATTTCCAGTTTTAAATGGAACAAGCCAATTTTGTGGTTGGGGAACTAATCTTTTCCCAAGTGTCTGGAGTCTCTTAATTATGGATTAAATGAAAATATTTTTTTATTTACAGTACCTTTAAAATCTACTTGTATTGATCCAAGGCTCATTTTCAGTCATTTCTTCACTGAGTTGCCTGGAGCTTTCAATTTACTTCTGTGCTGTAATGTTGACTGAACAGAAGCTGGACCATGCAGATTTTTACACCATGCCCTAAAACTGCCTTTGTACTATCTCCGATACATGACAAGCGACAGAACGGAAGTCATTTATTGCCAATCGATAGTAGTGTGGGAGCTGCGATCATGTGTGTATCCAAAATTTTTGGATCCGTTAAAATATCTGAACTTCTGTGGCTAGCCCGTATGTGACCACCCAACAGGATGTAATGTACTCTAATCAAAACTATGAGCGTAAGGTGAGAATTACCAATATTTTTTTCACTTTAGCATTATTCTTTAAACACTACTACTGTAAAATGTTGTTTTAGAATAATTATGGCAGAAAAAAATATTCATTATCATTATTTATGTTGATTAGCCCTATAAAACCTACTATGTTTTTATTTTAGGGGACATTAGTTTTGATCCCAACCATCAGCGAAAAATACGTTTTCTCACATAAATTCTTGCGTGAAATTACAGCGATTACAGGTCATATTTTCAATCAGTGTGAGGCTCACACTATACGATTTTTGGCTGGATTTTGCTGTCGTGGACAGATTTCAGCAGTCTGCAACAAAAACCCCAGATCGCGACCAATAGCTGCTCGTTGCGGGCCCCGAAGCTTATTAAGTATGAAAAGGTCAGCAACGTGATCCGAACCTGTCTGGAGCTATCACAGATGCTACAACATTTTCAAACCTGTTTGATATTATCGCCATGTGATCTCGTAATGTAAGCGACATTATATAATGGTAAATATTACAATATCATAGCACAACAAAAGTGATCAGCAATAATAACAAGCCTAATACTCACAATAAAAATAATAAGGTCATATAGATCATAACAGTCTCAGAGGTAAGAAGTGAAAGTCCCTTTAAAGAGGTCATCGGATGCTAAGCTCACTTTTTCATGTTGTTTGAACATTAATGTCTGTTGGCAGTGTATGTACAAATCTACCCTATAATGATTAAAACCGTGCAGTGGTTTCTAATTAATCTGTAAAAATAATATTCCCTTTTTCAAATCGAGCCGTTCTTAGATGCCTGTCATTGTGGCGTCACACGACAGAGGCCGCTCCCACGATAGTTGATTGACATGAGCTCTTACCTGAGACCAGCTGTCACAGTCCAGTAACTTTCCTTGTTTCGATGCCAAAGCAGGGATGTAAGTTAGACAAGAATATCTCCGACTGAGCGATTGAGGTGTTGTGTTGCTGGATGTAATAATGAACATAGTGGTTGTCTTTTACTCACGACATCTGGGCAGCTTAAGATGCAGTATATTACCTTTGTTTGTGAAGGGAATGCGCCTGCCGATCTACATACATCTGTCTATGTTTGCGCGAATCATTCATGATCCAGCTTCACTTACAGCAGAAGTGAGTATAAGCGTTTTTTATTAATCTTTGCGATCGCCTTTCCTTATAACGTGGTAGTT
>JAHKKF010532832.1:7756-50256 GCA_019740295.1 Labeo calbasu
GCTTAGCATAGATCATTGAATCTGATTAGACCGTTATCATTTAAAACTTGACTCTTCTGTAGTTACATCGTGTACAAAGACGGACGAAAAATGAAAAGTGGCGATTTTCTAGGCTGATATGGCTAGGAACTATACTCTCATTTTGGCATAATAATCAAGGAACTTTGCTGCTGTACCATGGGTGCAGCAGGCGCAATGATATTACGCAGTATAGTTCCTAGTCATATCAGCCTAGAAAATCGTAACATTTCATTTTCCGTGAGCCAAGGACACGATGCAACAACAGAAGAGTCAAGTTTTAAATAGGAAAAATATTGTCATTATATATGGTCATTTTTGAGCGAGATGCTATCGTTCTAATCAGATTCAATGATCTATGCTAAGCTATGCTAAAAGTGCTACCGCCAGACCCGGAGATCGGCTGAATGGATTCGAAAACAGTAACACTCAACTGTTTAACTCTAGGGGAGCTGGACAATGAGACTATTTTCAAAAAAAGTGGAGTGTTCCTTTAAAATGTTAAGTTCAGTCAACTCAAATAAGTTTAGTCAACTTGAAATGTTAAGTTGTACAACTTAGATATTTGAGTTGACTAAACTAAAATTTTGGTTTGTTAAACTTAAAAGCTAGACGTGCTTACCTTATAATTTTAAGTTGAATCAACTCAAATATAAAAGTTGTCACTTAGCACAACTTTTTGAGTTGACTGAACTTAAAATTTTAAAGGCAGCCAGGTAACAAATTATTTTAAGTTGACTCAACAAATTGTTTTTTACAGTGCAAGTTGTTTCTTTATCAGAACAGATTTGGAGAAATTTAACATTACAACACTTGCTCACCAATGGATCCTCTGTAGTAAATGGGTGCCATCAGAATGAAAGTCCAAACAGCTTATAAAAACATCACAATAATCCACAAGTAATCCACACCACTCCCGTCAATCAATTAATGCCTTATGAAGTGAAAAGTTGCAGGTTTGCAAGAAACAAATCCATCAAGTTCTTACTTTAAACTGTCACTTTTGGCAAAATGTCTACAATCCATAATAACACATCATCCAGTGGAAAAAGTCCATCCCCTGTTGTCCCCTCACATCAAAATCCACTGGCATATTTGTTTTAGACTGCTTTCGATGGTAAACATTTCTCTCCTGATTCAGATTAGACCATTTTTACTGGAGAAATCAATATGGATAGAAGACATTTAGCTAGAAACAATAGTTTGAAGTTAAAACATCTTAAAGATGGATTTGTTTCTTACAAACACACAACATTTCCTTTCACAAGATCTTAACTGATGGACTGGAGTGGTGTGGATTAGTTGTGAATAATTGTGATGTTTTTATTAGCTGTTTGGACTGTCATTATGTCGGCACCCATTTACTGCTGAGGATTCTTTGGTGAGCAAGTGATATAATGCTACAGTTCTCAAACTCTCAAATGCAAATGAAAACTGTATACTGTATATGACTTTAAATTCAGCACATGAGGAATATTTAGTCCATGTTTTCACCTGGGTTAGGCTGCAGGTATTCTGTAGTTTTGCAGAGCACATCTGTAATGGCTTTGCTGGTAACGTCCGCCTTCTGTGAAGCACAAATGTCAGAGAACAGGTGTGTGTCTTTACATCATACCGTCACCAGAGGCGGCTCATTAATCGTTCCTCTACAGCTCTCACAGACAAAGAAGCGAGACAGACCTGAAACAATCAGCACCGGCCCACACCTACTAAAACAACAGCCATTCAGGAAGCTGACCGATACCAAGTTATATAAGAATATTCCGGGCTTTTTACAACATAAGCTCAACAGACTGAGGCCTGGTGTGGTTTGCCACGGAAAATAATGCAAATCATGTGTTTAAACCAGAAATATGAAGCTTGTGTTAATGTTAAAGCTCTTACAGGAATTAAGCAGTAAAAATGTCAGTTATGAGTTGTAAAGCTGTTTGAGTAGTCATTCTGAGGTGGGGCTACTTCTCTAGGTGGAGGAACTTCCGGTTATGCATAACTGACGTACTTTAAAAAAAGTGGTTAATACCACTTCCACCCATTTACTCCAATCAAATGTCAAGAACTACTAAAGCCAGTATTGTCAATATGATACTGAAGTCAAACAAAAAAACTTGTGATTTTGGAGAATGAAATGGGTATTTAAAATTATATTTAAAAGACACAATCACAAAACATTTAAAAAACAGCAAATTATAAAGCCTTTATGTTTGTTTATCATTTATTAACAACAAATATCTAAACATGAATGTATTTTGTGACTGCTAAGTGGAAGCTGATATAGTTCATGTGCTATACAATTATTTTCTAGTTCAATGAATTTGTGTTGGCCTGTCAGTCACATCTTAGTGTTTGTGTAGAGGATGTTTTTGGTTCATTTCATAGTTGAATTACAATAACTTCCTAAAAGTAGGAAGAAGGAAGTCTTGAACATTGGCATCACAATGTGACTGTTAAAAATGTGTTACCCTCTCAAGGTCTTTGAAGTCTTCATCCAGTTTGGTTCCTTCTGCACCTCCCACCTTCTCACTCATCAACTGAAACGCACAAATGTTGGAATTTTAATTGGCATAATGTGCTTTTCTACCCCCTTTAACCCTTAAAGAAACATCTTGCAAAACTCTTTTAGTATTAAGCTAATAAGAGATAACATCCTTCAGGAAACATGCATGCATACATTTAGTGAGTGTGCATGATAAAGTAGAGAAGCATTCACTGGTTTGCAAAAATGAAAAGAGACAGGCATCAGCTTTCTCTCATGTTGAATCCGCAGGCTTCATCTAATTACCTGCTGCACTTTCACTTCACTTTAAAGAGCAAGCAGGAAAGAATTTTTTTTTTTAATTTGCTGGCTTCTGTGAGAGTGTTCGCATGAGAACCACCTTTGAGACTTCAAATTTTACTTTGTCCCACTATAAAAATGTACATAACATATTTAGAATGAAATCACATGCTCCTCATTAGTGCCATTTAAGCATCATTAACGATTTTGTTCATATATTGTGTTTTCACTTTAATCTGTTAAAGTTTATGTTTTTAAATTTTGTGTTATTGTCATTCACTGTCATATAGAGTTCATATATAATTTTTAATATTTTAATTTAAATTTTTTTAACTTGGCAACTAGCTGAAATAAAATTTGTATACATTTAATTTTAGTTAGTGTTTACTTTTTTCCAAGTAAAAAAAAAAATGGTTTTATTTTTATTTTATGACAATAACCTAATAACCCAATTCCATTTCCTTTATTTCCCTATTATTTTCATATCACTCTCTACTATACTGTACGTCCATCTAATTAAAAGAGGTAAAATAACAATTGATAAGAAATAAGTAAAATATAGCTGCAAGCAGCGATTACAGGGGTTCAAGCACTTTAAAGCATTTAGGCACATATGAAAAATGATATTATTTAGCAAGCCTGTAACCACCTAAATTAATTATTTAAAAAGCATTTTTGGTAAGACCAGGTAACTTACCATAGAAATATTATGTTTTTCCATTCCCATTAAAACTTTGCATGCTTGTTTAGAATCACCTGTTGCATGTGCTTAGCAGGTTTCGTGAAGTTTTGAGCTTACATTTAGGATTTTGGGTAAATCTGGACAGGCCCCTTTTCTAAACCACCCCGTTATAGCTTCCAAAAGGATCATTTTCTGGAACTAGTTTGCAGTTTTCTCAATCTCAATCATTTAACAAATGATTTTATTGGCAGCAGTGGTTCTAGAGGCAAAGTTGTCTGGAATGAGGAGTTCTATTGTATGATATAAATATTGTGCATGTGTCTGAATGTGTCTTACGCAAATAGGCACTTTGGACCAAGACCGTGCACAGTGATTTTCATGTTAAAGGAGAAGCCAAAAGAAAAGAAAGATTCACATATAATGTGCTCACCCCCTTGTCACCCAAGATGTTTATGTCTTTCTTTTCTCAGTCGTAAAGAAATTATGTCTTTTGAGGAAAACATTTCTGCATTTTCTCCATATAATGTACTGACATGGTGCCCCGATTTTGAACTTCCAAAAGGCTGTTTAAATGCGGCTTCATACGATCCCAAATGTGGTTGTTTTTTTATTTTAATTTCAAAAATTAAATCTTGCCTTTCTCTCGTTGAGCTCAAGACAGTTAGGGTATGTCGAAAAACTCCAATCGTATTTTCTCCCTCAACTTTCAAAATCATCCTACATCGCTGCAGAAGTTCCGACCCAGTCTTTGCAAAGTGAACATGCAAAGAAGATCAAACACCCTCAACAAAAAAGGTAAAACAGCGATATAGGATGATTTCGAAGTTGAGGGAGAACATGAGATGGGAGTTTTTTGACATACCCTAACTGTCATGAACCGGAACAAAAACAGTCCAGGCAGAGTAAGACAAGATGAGCATTTGGCATTAAAAAGTATAGAAATATTTACACTAGATAAGACCCTTCTTCCTCGGCTGGGATCGTTTACAACTGCATTTGGGATCGTTTGAAGCCGCATTTAAACTGCATTTTGGAAGTTTAACCTCGGTGCACCATATCAGTCCATTATATGGAGAAAAATCCTGAAATGTTTTCCTCAAAAAATTTAATTTCTTTCTGACTGAAGAAAGACATGAACATCTTGGATGACAAGGGGGTGAGTACATTATATGTAAATCTTTGTTTTGGAAGCGAACTTCTCCTTTGATAGGACAAATGGTTGCGCAGTTATAGCCATTTTTACGTTTTCCACCTCTTATAGCACCACCAAGTGGCAAAGCTCAGCGATTTTTCCCCTGTGACCTCAGATTGAGCGCTTACATAAATGTTCTGAGCTTGGCGGAGATATCTCATTCCGTTCTGGAGTTATACGCATTTTACTAAAAGTGCCCCTGCCCGTTTAGAATGTTTTGGAGTCGACTTTTTTTTGATAATTATTGATATTCACTCTCCAGTCCAGAGGCGTGTTTTGCCGGGCGTAAGCCAAGGATTCCAACGACATAAGACACTTGACCCTGCAACTAACAGTTTAGGAGTTCTGAGCGATTTCCTACTTTTCATCGCTGTAGCGCCCCCGTCAGGCCAACTGGGGCAAGCCTTGGTCACATCGTCGACGTTGTGAGTACTACCATCCCTCCAAGTTTCAGAGATTGCTGATCCTTGGCCATTCTAACAACTACAATAGGGTTTCAGCGCTATGTGCTTGAACCCCTAAAAAGAATTACAAATGACAATTACAAAGGTGATTTTAACTCATTTCTTAGTGGTTGCCTATTAGGCGACATCAAAAGAGTTTTATTGACTACTAGGTGACAATTGAAAGTCCAATCACTTAGAGACTTAAAGGCACACTTCTTAGCCTTGCCAAGCAATACTAACAACACTTGTGTGTAGAAGAGAAAGATGATAATCAAAGGAAATGAAGGAAAATTAAAGGAAAGATTTTCGGTCAGGAATTGACTCTAGGGGCCCCTTTGGAGTTCCCCATCAGAGTTCTTCCTGTTATTTGTCAATGACACTTCCTGTATGGGGGCACAAGTGCTTTCACTCAGTTTCACACAAAAGCACTCCTCCTTTATGAGCTGAACTTTCTTCAAACACAAACACAGACAGCATGTATGATGCATTGTATTCAAGCAAACAGGAAGCCTTTTGTTTATCAAGACCATCTCGAAGGAAAATATTCAAACAAAGTCACACAGCACAGCCTGGGTGGCAAGATCCATCAAGCTTATAATTACACTATAAGCTTGTCATGTCATTTTTTAACAGAACTGGTCGTGCTTTAGCTGCAAAAAGTTGTGTTTGTGAGAGTTAATTTAAGCAGGTAGCTTGTAAGAGCAATATTCAAAATTCAGATTGTCACTGTACAGATTTTCACAACTCTTTGACTTTCTCTCACTCTAACCAAATACTAAACATTGTAAGTCTGTTTGTAAAACACACACCCAGTCTGCAGAGAGGAACACATGTACACGCGTCTTTGACTGACAATCCTTCATACTGTGGCTGTATTGTGCGGCTCGGAGTTGCTAGCGGCCTAATATGATTCAGATGGAGGTGTGGACGCAGATAATGATCAGACAGATCACTTTTCTAGAATATGAGAAATGAAATACAGTTACAGAAAACAGTCCATCTTGTTTATTTTATGACTCTCATCTTAAAACGCTTGTTCTTATTTACAGTAATTAAAACTGAGGTATTTATTTGTCATACACATTATCAATATACACACTATCGTTGCCAAATTTTTGACCAATCCTGATAAATTACAATAATTCAGTATTTATAATGGCTGGTAACTGACATGATAACCAGTATCATAAATATATACTGTCATATAGCTATGATTCATTTAAATATTTTCATTTTAATATTATTAAATTCAAATTAAAATACATACTTTTAAATTTAAATAGTTTAAAATTAAATACATTTATATTTGTCTGCAAAGTTTAAAGCATAGCATTAGATATGATTGCTTATAAATTGCACTGTCATTTTACATTAAAAACAAAAACTTCACAGTAAAGTGCCAAGCTATCAAATTTGAAAATCAGTAAAATCAAATATCAAAATATTAAACACAAATTCTACAGATACAGATATATGCAGTATGTTTACAACTTTGTGGGATACATAAATAAATAGATAAATAAATAAAAAACAAATGTAAACTTAATAAAAAGCAATACTTGACCCACAGTGGTGTTTAGCACTGAAAACAGTTTCATAATGCTGCCTGATTCGCTACAAAAGGGAAGTCATATACTTTGCAATTTGCACATTTATCTCTGCCCTAAAGCAAATCTGACAACTTACAGGAACAAAGGTATCGCCTTTACACAATGGGAAATACACAACATACAGTAAGAGCCCATATGGAAACACAGTTCAGTTCAAAGATTGTTATATTGTGATTTAACAATACAAGAGATATTGGGTGTAGTAAATACTTCCCCAAAATAAAAAAAGCCTCGCTTGTCAACCTGTACGTGTAATTTCCTAAAGCAAAAGCACATAAAGCAAAAAAAGAGCAAATGATGAAGAAATAAAGGAGGAAGGGAGGGAAACAGTATGCTGCAAAGAGGAATCCAGTCTGACGACTAAACTAAACTACAATGGATTCCTCACACACCTGGAAATCTTTTTGCATGTAAACACACACACAAAGCTGGACTTTTCCAAGGCTAGCAGGTGAAATCAAAGCAGGGATCTCTATTGCACAGATAATGTGATAAATAGTTTGCAGCTAGAAACAGGTAAAAAGTGGGACAAATAGCAATGCTGGTATCTGAAAAAGGAGTGGCAAACACAAAAGACAGCATACTTGCATTCAGTCTGTATTATATTTATAACTGTATACTGTTGGACATCTTTGGCTGTTAATCTTGCCATTACATATTTCAAACAATAATTCAGCCAAAAATGAAATGTACTCAACCTCCAGCATCAAAACAGATTTGGAGAAATTGAGCATTACATCACTTGCTCACCAATCAATCCTCAGTAGTGAATGGGTGCCATTAGAAGAGTCCAAATAGCTGATTAAAAACATCACAACAATCCACAAGTAATCCACACCACTCCAATCCATCAATTAACGCCTTGTGAAGTGAAAATCTTTGTGTTTGTAACAAACAAATCCATCAGGTTTTTAACTTTAAAGGGATTTTTTTTAACTTTCATCGGATGCCCATTTTCCACAAGTTGATACGAGTCTTTAGGGTCTTAATGAAAAGTCTATAACATGCTTAGGTTAAAATTTCTCAATGGTTGTGTAAAACAACACCTTTTTTACTTTGCCAAAATCAGCTCTGCAAAAATCATCCTGTTCTGGTCGAGTTTGCTTTAAATGTTAATGAGCTCGCCCCGCCCCTCTCTTCTCTCTGTGGAGTGACGAGCCTGTTTACTTTAGCCGCATTTAGCCACGTTTAGACGCTAAACTTGCTAACTAGCACGTTATTAGGAAAGGCGATCACAAAAATTCATTAAAAAACCCTTATACTCATTTCTGCTGTAAGTGAAGTTGGATCACGAACGATTCGCGCAAACAGACGGATATTACGTAGATCGAGAGGCGCATTCCCTTCACTAACAAATGTAATCCACACCGACAGGCATCTGAGAATGGCCCGATTTGAAAAAGAGGATATTATTTTTACAGATTAATTAAAAACCACTGCATGGTTTTTTATCATTATAGGGTAGATTTGTGCATACACTGCCAACACACATTAACGTTCAAACAACATGTAAAAGTGAACTTTGCATCCGATGACCCCTTTAAGCAGTCGATTCTGGCCAAATTATTCCATATAATCCATAATAACTTCTTCCAGTGAGAGTCCACTCACATCAAGTTCCACCAATACCACCTGGACAATTTTTTTTTTGGAAATTGAGGTTTATACATCATCTGAAAGCCAAATAAATAAGCTTTCCATTCATGTATAGGACAATATTTGGCCAAGATACAACTATTTGAAAATCTGGAATCTGAGGGTACAAAAAAAAAAAAAAAAAAAAAATTAAATCGCCATTAAAGTTGTCCAAATAAATTCTTAGCCATGCATATTACTAATCAAAAATTAAGTGTCGATATTTTTACGGTAGGATATTTACAAAATATCTTCACAGAACATGATCTTTACTTAATATCCTAATGATTTTTTGGCATAAAATAAAAATCTGTAATTTTGAATCTTACAATGTATTTTTCGCTATTGCTGCAAATATACCCGTGCTACTCATGAAAAATAACCAGAAGCAACATTTTAAAGTTAAAAACGTCTTGAGCAATTTATTATATATATATTTTTTTTTTTACAATCATGCAGCTTTTTACTTCTGATGAACTGATGGATGTGAATTACGTGGTGCAAATTACTTGTGAATTTTTGTGATGTTCTTATAAGCTGTTTGAACTCTCATTCTGACGGCACCCATTCACTGCAGAGAATCCATTGGTGAGCAAGTGATGTAAGGCTAAATTTCTCCACATCTGTTTTTGGTAGAATCAGTTTGCATGCTTTTTCCTCTCTCTCAAGAAATCAGCTTACCACAAATAACCTTTACTCAGATTTTACAGGCTTTAAGTAAACAGACAATATGATCCTATTCAACTTCAAACACAAGATCAAGATGGAGTACGCTCTCTCGAAAAGACAAACACAAGCCAAAAAAGGTAAAATAGTTAACTAATGACTTAGTCTTTACTATGAACATCAGGAAGTTCTGCATTTTCGACCCTGCAGGCTTTAGTTTTTATTCTTATAAAGCTCATGAACTGCAAGACCTCCGGTCTGACTTTAAGATGCTTGGCCTGATTCTTTCGCAACATGTAGGTGCATGTCAGACTTGTTTTGCTTAAGCAGGTAAAGGAATGTTAGACTGGCCGATGCCAAAAAATTCAACTGGATGTCTGAAACTGCATGTGCAAAAAAAAAAAAAACTGCGCTGTGTTTGATAAACAGGCCTCTTTCTGTTTGAATGCACGACTGTGTTGGAGTAGAAAACATGGATTGAAAGCTAATCCAGCTAAAAAAAACATACTATTTAAGAACCTCATACAAAATTACTTTCTTTATCTGCCTGGCATAAGCTTAAACCACACATGACTCACTAGTATCTGAAAATGGGTTGTTTATCAGCCACACAATGAAATGCAGCAGCATTATTCACACTAAATAAAAAATAAAATGCATTTGGATCAAATCATCTTAAGTCTACTTTCTAAAGCATAGAAAATAGAAAAAAACTGTATAAATCATTGTATTACAGTATTTTGAAATAAAGACAAACAAAAATATGTAATGTAAAATGTGCATGACAAAAACAAGAATTATATTTTGCTTTACAGCAAAGAGAGTTTGAGAGGGAAATGTGCATAATCATCATGAGTAAAATATCACATTGCAAAACAATGCTCTAAAAACAGGCCTAATTTTGTTTATGCAAAATACTAATTTTTATATTTTACCTCTTGAATGTGACCTAGACATGTTTTTGTATAGTACAGAGAATGAATATGTGTTCTCTGCACAGTACAAATAAACACTCTATGCATCTTCTGAAGACTTCAGTGCACACCAGCTGAATGAAGTGAGTAATCTACTAATAAAATACATGTACTTCCTGCTCAAAACCCACAGTATAAGTTTAAATTTCATCTGAACTGTTGACCACATGTTGGTCAAGGCGGTGTGAGCAATGTGTTGCAGTGCTTAATGATTCATGATTCTGTATTAAAGCAAGCTGTTAACTCTTTGATAGAATCATATCCTGTAAATATTTATAGCTCTAACTTCATAGACTTAACTTCATTTGTACATATGTGAGCTTGGTTTAGTCATAAAGTGTTTGTATTGATGCTCTTTTGCAGTTCTATGGGTAGCAAAACAAACTACTAAGTGACACATTTGTGTTTTTATGCTGCAAAAACAAAGCTTTTACTCTTAACTTTACATTTTAAATCTAAAAAATATGAAATATAAACAGAAACTGTGTCTCAAAATCTAATGACATGTCTATTTAAACGCGTTCAAGGTAGGGCGCTCACTACATTTTAAAACACAGCCATGTATTAACTTTTACTTGACCAGAGCTGAGCAGACCCCGGATGAAATAAATCAAAACAAGTTGAACTGACAAAATAAATGTTACTTTGTAACTTACGATGTATTGTTTGTTTATTGTTGTATCTACTCTCTTAGTTTACACTGGTGTACCAGCTGACGTGGAAACACTCACCTGACTCGCTTTATAAAACTGTTTCTTTAGTCCGGCGACTGACATCTTTGCGTCGGATCCTTTCGCTTTAACTACTTTAGGTGTGACTTAATTCACCCAGTATTTAAAAATAAAACTACAGGCTTCTAAAGAGCTGTGAGAAAACTCTCGCAATCACTTCTTCCTGATCGGCCAGCGTTTGAACCTGCCGTGTGCACGTCACACCCCATCTAAACAGCAACGCGACGCAACTAGAACGCTCCCATACACGCGTCGCGTATAATAGGAGAATTCTGATTGGTCGGCTGGTTGCCGACGTCAGGATTCCATCGCTCGCATTGTAGGCAGTTTCTAAAGCTTTCAGTACTAAACATGTGACTTTTGTAATGTGTTTATATTACGTGTTTATATGATTGTATTGTATTTTCTATCTCTGGCAACAGAAGAAATTATTATGAAGCGTATCAGATCTGATCTGATTGGAAGATTGGTGCGTCGAGTTGCTTTCAGAGATACAAGCTATCCAGCTTCCGGGTTAAACATTATCTACCAGTGTGTTACCACATTTTGACTTAAAACAGCAGTCAGACAGCATTCATTCACTAAATCCATAAATAGCTTATTAAAAAGACGCCCTAACAAAAGCTATCCCCTCATACATTATATTCTTTTGGATAAGCCAGGGTGCGGTAAGATATTTGTGACCCTGGACCACAAAACCAGTCATAAGGGTCAATTTTGTGAAAGTGAGATTTATACATCATCTGAAAGCTGAATAAATAAGTTTTAGGAATAGTGGCTTGTTAGGATAGGACAATAGATACAACTATGTGAAAATCTGTAATCTGAGGGTGCAAAATGATGTTCTTTGCAAAGAATATTACTAATCAAAAAGTTGTTTTGATATATTTACGGTAGGAAATGTACAAAATATCTTGATGGAACATGATCTTTACTTAATATCCTAATGATTTTTGGCATAAAAGAAAAAAAAAAAAACAATGTATTTTTGGCTATTGCTACAAATATACCCGTGCTACTTAAGACTGGTTTTGTGGTTCAGGGTCACATTTTATTTATACACTCGTAACAGCAATAAAACATGAGATTCAGTTGAATTGAACTGAACTTGCTAAATAAAACTGAGTGAAGCAGACAAATCACAAGGGCCAACATTTCATTTTCAAGAATAAAATCCATCTTTATTTTTTATTTATTTTCTTTCATTAAGTCATATTCTGTGTCTTACAATTCAGGCTGAAAGAACCTGTAATAGTACATTAGCAGAAAGAGGAAAGGTCTTTGACACTTTGTGATTGACATTCACAAAAAATATATATATATATATATATATATTTAAATATAGCTACAGGACACAGTGATCAAGAATACGGGTCTCCTATTCGGTGCAAAGTGTTTATGTGTGCGTAATATGTGTCTGTGTGTATGTAGTCGGCAGAGGATACTGGTGAGACAGAGACCAGCCATCTCCCTGAGAATATCTTTTTTTGTGTGAAACACACAGAGCAGAAACATTTCTTCTACAAAAAGGAAAAACATGAAACCACAGAAATTGCTTTACAGGGTGACTGAATGAGACAAACACAATTTCGTCTTAACAGGAAGGCATGCATCAAAGGCCTAAAGGTGGGGATTGTCAAAACAACACATTTAAAAATACATTACACGGACAGAATTCCCATACTTCTCATTCTTAAACAAGGGCAGGCTACACTCCTTGACATGAGAGGTTGTAATGTTGGGCACACAAAAAGAAGACTTCCTCTTGTTCATTAAAAACCGATACACAACACCATAGTTTCTCTCTCATACAGAATACAAGCTCATTCATTCATCTGAAGCGCTTAAAACCAGTCGTGTAGTATATATAGTAGTACTATAAACAACACCGTGAACCTCGACTCAATGGAGTAGTGGAGAACTCGATGTTTCGGTGCATGAATATGGAAAAATAGGATGGAAGGATACGATCCGGGCCACAGAAATGGACAAAAGGAGATGCGATCAACAATTTACAAAATAATACAACAGAAACCACACTGGCCACAAGATGCATGTGGCGCATCTGTACCCGAAACCTGCTGGACTGAGCTTTGATTGAATATATCTCTCTTGTTCTTTTTTTCCGGTTTGTGAAAACAATGTTTTAGCATCTGAAGCTCACCAGACAGGTGATCCTGTAAGAGGAAGGGTCTCATAACATCAGACTGGGGTCATCGGGGTCATCCCAGCTCTGTGTGCGTGTCCCAGAGAACAATGTTGAAAACCAATCCAGCTTGGCTTGGAATAACTGTCCGTCTCCTGTAAGTGCTCCATCCGGATCACACATAGAGCGCAGTCCCGGAAACAAAATCCATGTCAGTTCATCTTTTGGGTCCGGTATTCCCATGCACGTGCTGGAGGAACTCAAAAGCCGGCTGATGAAAGTCCTGGCTCATTTTTTTTTTATTTTTCTTCCTGCTCCACCTTTCTCTCTTTCTCTTTCCTGACTAAATATATACTCATTTATTTACATTCCTATTCAAAATAATCTTTTAGAAATGTCCATATAAATTAAATGAACATTTAACCATTTCTTAAATCTAAAGTGGCATTTACAAGGGAAGGGAACGTGGGATTGAGGTTTCTCATTGCATTAAAAATGACAACAAAAAAAATAAGGTGCAGCACCAAACACTGTCAAAATGTGCCTGAGCAAACAAGAGCATGTGTGGGTGGAACAACTGCGTCGAATCTTGCGTTCGCCAGAGTGCAACAGTCTGGTTCCGGAAGTAAAAAGTGAAAATTGATTTTTAACAATAACTTAATTGAAGGTTTATACTTTTAAAGCCACCTACTCGCTTTTTTTTTAACAATCATGTTTAACTGGAATTTGTGATTAAAAACTACATTACCCATGATGCTGTGCAGACAATCCCACCAATCAGTGAGCTTGGAGGGAATGCAAATGACACAAGCTAATAAAAATAGTTAAAATATCTGCAAATATTTTGTTTCTACCGATTCAATCCAAAAACTTCAAACAAATAGTTTGATTTCACCATCATTTTTGTTTGTGGTGCTTGATGGGATTGTAGTTTTTTTTCCCCCTCACCACAGCCATTAAGCACACAATCTTGTACCTTTGTGTTTTTATCCAATTTGCAATACTTTTTTGCTTCAGCTAAAAGTTTGTACTGTTGTACATTTTTAAACTGCAATGGGTAAAAAAATGAATATAAACTTCTAAGTACTTCCGAAACCAACACTGCTGAAAAAGTGGATGCACTCTATTCTTTACAGTCATGCCAAAGTTTGTAAAACCCTCATATATAAGACTGTATTCTGTTGAGTATCTCTTTTGCATATTATTACATCCTGTTACATACTGTTGCATCTTGAAGTTGTTTACTAGAGTCTAATACTATATTAAATCTGTTAGATTCTGCTAAATATAAGGTATAAGATCATGTAAATAACTGTTAAAGTGAGGATTTTGTGGTTGCCATTGCTTTATTGTAACAAAACAAGGCGTTCACAAACATTTGGCCATGACTGCACGCTTATAGCGATAACCAGTTGGATGATATAAAACTGACTACTATTGCACATTAGAAAAGAGTTTAGCACACTTATGATTTCTGGTTTGTTTAAATAGCTTTGAAGGAATATTCAATGTTAAATACAAGTTAAACTCAGATGCTTTCAGATATAGTTAAGTGCATTTCTGTCAATACTTGTTTGTGTTTTTCACAAACTGAGATGATTCAAATTTTTCAAAAATATATTTCTTTGAAGTTTTTGTTTTTTTTTCAAAATGAACAAACTGAGACATGAGCTTGACTTGTACTTAATGTGGAACGTTCCTTTAACGTAGCACTGGTAATATTGGTCCCTTCATTTTTAACAATCTGGGCACATCAGTTTTTTTTTGTTGTTTTTTCGAGTGGATTGTCATAAAGTCTCATAAAGCATAACGCAAGACCAAAAGTGCACTGTGTACATTCGGTCTCAAATCAAAATAAGTGCTTTTGGGATACATTCATGATTCGTCTGAGGGTGAAAAAACAAGGGGAGAGAGAGGGGAAAAAGCGATATTAGTGCTTAAAGAGTGATTCGCGGGGAGTGACGGTCACCTAGCATGTTTTATTCGCTTCATTAAAAAGTGTTGTGCTCTCATGAATGTTCACGTGGAAGAGAGTTTGATCCTGTAAAATTATAAAACCTCTTATAAAAACTCCTTTAAATTTTTGTTAATTTTTGTGTACAGATGCAGAAGGAATAGTGGCATGCTTAGACATCAAAAAGTTGGGACAAAGGGCCTTCGCAAGCATACATCTGTACATAAAAGGTGATTTCGGAGTGTTTCCATAATATATAAAACTGATTTGAGAGCACAACTCCAGGAATAATCCCTATACAAGTATGTATCGTGTGTTGTCGAATCTGAAATACTTTGTTGGCCCCTGTGTTTGTGCGTCTGAAACAGGTTACGTGTGTCTGTAGTGTATTTTGCGTGTATGTATGCAAACAGTGCTGCAATAGACGCAGGATTTTCCCTGGAGGTTTTTTAAATGTTTGTGTGAAATCCTGTTTTTACACATAATGGCCTCTCTTGCTTTAACACTCGCTTGTAATTTCCCCTTCACACTCTCTGTCACTCTCTCCCTCACTATCTCCCGCTCTCTAACTGTTGGTGGAGTCAGGGAAGTTGATCTCGCTGCCGAACACTTCCCTGTACAGAGGAGGGAAGCTGTAGGCTGTTTCCGGGTGAACCAGGCGGAAGAACTCCAGCTTGTCAATATGCAGGTTACAGATGGACTTCATCTGCGGTAGTTTGGACACCATCTGCGAACACAACAGATAAGATACTTAACAACAATGAATGTATTACAATGTTTTACAACTGAAAACTACATTTCTATTTTCTGTTTTCTATGTGAATATATTGTAAAAATGTAATTTATTCCTGCGAGCAAAGCTGATTTTTTAGCATCATTACTCCACTCTTCAGTATCACAATCATTCTAATATGCTGATTTGATGCTCAGTTAACATTTTTTCTTATTATCAATGTTGTAAACAATTGTGCTGAATAATATTTTTGTGAAACAGTAAGTTTTTCATAATTCTTTTTAGTACCTTTTTGTAACATTTTTTGTAACATTCTAAACATTTTTAGAACTTTTTTGTAACATCATGTCTTTACTGTCACTTTGGATCAATGTAATTTAACCTGTAAAATGTACAAAAACTGTACAAAATCTGTCATTTAAAAAACAGCAGTGTATTTTTTGCAAATGGTGACAATTTTAATTAAATAGTGTATATATACTCAATTACAGTTGAAGTCAAAAGTTTACATACACCTTGCAGAATCTGCAAAATGTTAATATTTTCACCAAATTAAGAGGGATCATACAAAATCCATGATATTTTTTATTTAGTACTGTCCTGAATAAGATATTTCACAGATATTTACATATAATCCACAAGATAAAATAATAGTTTACAGAAGTGACCCCGTTTGAAAGTTTACATATTGATTCTTAATAATGTGTTGTTACCTGAATGATCCACAGCTGTGTTTTTTTTGTTTAGTGATAGTTGTTCATGAGACCCTTGTTAAACAGTTAAACTGCCTGCTGTTCTTCAGAAAACACTTCAGGTCCCACAAATTCTTTGGTTTTTCAGCATTTTTTGTGTGAACCCAAAAGAATTTGTGGGACCTGAAGGATTTTTCTGAAGTTTAACAAAACCCACAGTATTAAGAATCTGAATTTGAACAAGGTTTTTTTTTTATTAAATTCAACTATTATTTTCTCTTGTGGACTTCTTGTGAAATATGTGAAATATCTTTTCAGGACAGAACTAAATAAAAAATATAATGCATTTTGTATGATCCCTCTTTTTGCATATTCTGCAAGGTGTATGTAAACTTTTGACTTCAACTGCATATGCAGTTGTGTTAAATTAATTTGACCCTCAATGATTCTACTGGCTGAAAGAACTTAAATTAAATTCAGTGGCTGACCTGAAATATACTGTAGCTTGCTCATGTAGTCTTAACCATTAAAATGTGTCAACTGTTGTTTTTTTAATTTATGCACAACCTAATACATAATATAACTACTTAACCTAATACATAATTCTGGGTCAGAATTTTATGCAAAACCAGTTTGGGTAAAGATTTAGTCAGACAGATACACAAATTGTTTTAAATTGTTCTGCCTCACTGAATCAGAATTGATTTTAGGACTTGAATTTAACTGACTGAGAATGTTAAAATAAGTTTTGTTACTCTCCTTGACGTATTCATAATATTAGAGTTTTAATTATTTAATTTTAATTTTCCTAAATATTCTTGCAGTTCTACTGTTTATCTCTAATGAGCCGTGTGTGTCTGGTCCCTCACCTTATCCAGTTTCTCAGTAGTGGCTCCATTCATATGCAGGCTGTGTTGAAGAGCCACGTAAACCTTCTCCTGGAGCTTCTGCACCTGCTGAGACTCTGTCAACCACGGCCGATCTAAGCGCCACACAAACACAGAGCAGAGGTTTCAAACTGTGAGAATGGGCCTCATTTTCCTCTTGTGTGCAAGTGTGACCATGGCACACATTTCTTTTTCCAGAAGCATTATAAACCTTTGCTTCAGGAAACGAGTCTAAATTGGTCACACACATTTGTGCGAGAGTCTCACCTGGAGCCAGCAGGACCGCTGCGCTGAATAAAGCCATTTCCTCCTCGCTCAGCTGAAGTCGACTCAGGCTTTTAGCCAATTCAAAGACGGCGTTCACCAGGTCATCGCACCCTACAAACACATGCGCATTTTGGTTATCATGCTGAAGATGGAGAAACAAATTACATTTCCGTTGAGGGCCATCATTTGCCCGGAACCAATCTGTTTTTATTTAGCATTGGGTTCCAATAGTTACAAAGGAAATTAGACGATGTTCTGGGTACAAAGCTTCAGCTTATTTGTGAGAATAACAGATTTAAGCAATAAAACACAACAGGTTTTGCTTTATCACGAATATCACAGTTGGCCCCTATATTTGTATTGTGCATTTGATCATAACAGGGACGCTGCAGTTAAAGTTGTGATGAAAAAGAAGTAGCGATAGCTCTTTTCTTCCTTATTATTTTGTCAGAGTGTAATGGATTTAAAAAAAAAACAAAAAGGGGTAGAGACTTGATTCTATGTACTGGCAGTTGATTGGATATTGAGAAGGCAGATGAATGCAAGCATACAGCAGTTGGGTTTAAGCAAACTAAATGACTGGAAAAGTCTTGCTTGCTCATTTTTAGAAGATGCAGTTATGGTATTTTAATTAAAAAATAAAAATTAAATTAAACATGCATGGATTAATTGTTTAATGTAAGATCTATAACATGCATTCAGAAAACAGATACATTTCATTTTATGCTTTAAACTTCAAATATTCAATTTGAAAAAAGCTAATAAAGAAGTGGTACAATCTACAAATAATTCTACTGACTTCTAAGAATAAAGGTTTTTATTTGATATGTTATGCGTCTAAAGTGCTTTCAATGCTTCTATTTAACTTCAATGAGCTATTACTCACCCAAGCATTACTTGTATTCACTAACTGGGTTAAAAACCCATTAGCCCTTGTGGCTTATTGATTCATGACGCCTCTGCTCTTGCTCTTAAGAGACTGTTGGTGTTTAAAGTGGAATACTAGTGTACTGAAAACTGCCTACTTGTTTTTTTTCCCCAAGAATTTACATTATAAAACAGTACAAATTTTAAAAGCAGTTTAGTACTATATTGTTATCACATGACCTTGTTACATCTGACACGTCATCTCTATGTAATGTTAAGTGCATGTTTAGCTTTGCAAGGTTATCTGTTCTTCAACAAAAATGTTATTGCATTGGCAATCCAACTGTGTAAAACATTCTAGGTGGTTTGTTTAAATAATGAGTTCAAATAGTTGTTAATACTGGTTGAATTTGGAATAGTGTACTACTATATGGCATAAATAATAAGTAGTATGTTAGCATGCTACTCTGAATTTAGCGTATGCATCTAGTTTGCATTCGGAAACCCAGTATGAAAGTGTTGTACAATGCACATTTTAGCAAATGTAGCAGGTCAACCATAGATTACACTTTAATTAAAGACTTTATATATAATGGTTTATAAAAGTAGTTTTAATGCATTAATTATGCCTTGTACTGCACTTTATAATGCATTTTATGATCTCATGACCAATTACAATTATTTATGAAGAGATATAATGCATTACAACGTACATTATAAATACCTTTAGTATGCATCACACATAAAGGCATTAAGTGTTACCAATAACTGCTTAAAGTAAATTGTACACTTCTAAAATAGTAGCCATAAAATGCATGCTTTTCTGTACACATCCAAACACTCACCGAGAGCTTTGAAGAGCTGAGGGCTGGCGAACTTGCCGTCAAAAAACATAGTGTTGTTTGAAGAGTTGTAAGCGCGACACATTCGGATCAGCAGGATTTCCAGACATCCTGGAGCAGTAATAGAAAGAAAGATAGCGGCAAAAAAACATGATGGGGGGGGACAAGGACAAAAGACAGAGGACAGAGACAAAAAAAAAAGACAGACAGAGAAAGATAGAGGGGGAAAACATAAAGAAAGGGCAGGGGAGGGGGAAGGAAAAGCGGGAATAATGCTCCACCGTGCAAAAATACAGACAGAAAAAATAAATTATAATTTTTTCCAAATATGAGAACATCAAACACCATCAAAAAATGAAAATTTATTGTGTTTGTGATCGTTTTAAATGACATTCAGGAGTTTTGTTTAATTAAGGGTTTTGTTTTTTTCATACGGTAAGCACATAGAGTAGAAGTAGACAGAATGTTGGAGAAATAAACACAGGAGGAGACAAACATTAGTGCAAATTTCAACTTTAAGATCGAACACAGGAAAACATGGACAGAACTGAATCCTGTGGGGCGAATTCACAAAACAGTTGCGCAACCTTTGCACATCATTATTCTGACGTAAAATAGTTTTTTATGCAACCACCCACAACCCAGTTTAACCAGCCACTAAATGTGTTGAAATATCACTTCTGCATGAGCATTAAGTTAATGTATTGTATCTGTGCATATTCTTTTCATCTAAGGAAGCAGAAAAATCATCGATTTGATGGTAAAATAATGGTTAAGTGCATTCTATCCAGGAATATATACAAACATACCGTGCAGTCGAGCACAAAGGTAATTCTAAAAAGAATAATTTCAGATGTTTGGTATGGAAACTTATTTCCATAAAAAAACAATAAAAAAAATTCAGACTTTTTTACCTGCAAAAAAACTCACAATTCTGAGAACAAAGTCTTATCGTGAACGTATATAAATTATCTACAATTCTTGCAATATTACATCGCAAGAAAAATTTGAGTAAAAAAAAAGGTGGGACAAAAGGAGGACAAAAGATGATAAATGTAAAATAAAACGTTAAAAGAAGATTATTTTTGTAAGTGTGGATCATGGTTTCATATACTAAGTAATTAAATAGATTTAATTTTAATTAGTAGTTAGTAATTAAGTAATTAAATTATTTGCTTGCAATTACCTTTATGTTTTATTTTTTTATTTCCTTAACAGAAACAAGGTTGTTCTTAAAAAGTTTTCCCTACAAATGAGTTTATATCTTGCAATTCTGAATAAAGCAGTTAGAATTGTGAGACAAAGAGTCACAGTTTCCTGTTTTAATTCCTTATCAGAAAAAAGCTTGTTCTTTTTCTCGTAATTCTGAGTTTATTATAGTCAGAATTGCAAGAATACAGTCAGAACTGTGAGTTAAAAGTCAAAATTACCTTTTTAATTCCTTAGAGGAAAGAAGCTTGTTCTTACTTTTTTCCTGCATTTATTTTTCTTAAAACAGAGTTTACATCTCTGAAAAAACAAATCAGAATTTGTGAAATATAACTAAAACTTGCAAGAAAAAAAAAGTCGAAATTATCTTTTTAATATTTTAATTCTGTGGCAAAATACGATAAAAACTGCCATGTGCAAACTGCACTCAACACTAATGTTGTGTGTGTGTTTGCACTTGACATTATCTGATTTGAATGCCAAAATCTGCTCTCAGAGTATTCTAGATGTAGTATGAAAGACAAGCTAAAGAAACCAAGTGTGTTCTGGATTGTTGTTAAAACATTACTAAATGTGACTAAACTGATAAAGAGACTGAACGGCCGCCCTAGGTCGCATCAGAAATGCCACATCACGGCAGTGAGTGGATAAGGTGATGCGAGTGAGAAATCTGTTGTATAATCTGGGATTAATCATCTGTAATCCCTGTGAGACAAAGGTAGCACTGACCTGCTTTGAGCAGGATGATCTGGTCGTTCTGGCAGAGGTCCATGAATCCAGAGATGCGCTTGGCGAACTCTACCACGTACTGGATGGCGTTTGTAATGTGTAGGGCGCACTGCTGCCACATCCATTCTGCCGACTGAATGCACAGAGATTGTAAATACATCGGTTGTCAAAAAGACACAAATCAGCGAGCAGTCACATGATTGATCATCTATTATGCATTTGTCTAATATGATGATGGTGTACCTTGAGCTGAAAGCTGCGGGTTTCTTCAGGTGTGTAGAGGTTCCAGGTGAGTTTCTTCAACTCTTCTGTGCTGTACTGACACGTCTCCAGGTGAGACTTCACGACATTTTGAGTGATTCGGTCTGAACAGAAATTCAACACATTAACACATTTTCCTTTAGCATCTATCTAGATATAAAATAAATATATCAAACAGATATAACAAACGAATAACATAAAAATATTATATAGATATATCTAAAGGTAGCTTTTAAATGGACTAAATATAATTAAATATCAAATCGATTAATGGCGAACAATCGCATTAAATTGATTAATCTCAATTAATCGCATCCAAAATAAAAGTTTTTTACATAATATATGTGTGTACTGTGTATATTTATATGCATTTAAGAAATATTTACACTCACACAATTTCAAATCGATTAATCGCATCCAAAATAAGTTAGTTTACACAATATATGTGTGTGTAGTGTGTATATTTATATGTATTTAAGAAATATTTACACACACACACACACGTGCTGTCAAATCGATTAATCACGATTAATTGCATCCAAAATATATGTTTGTTTACATAATATGTGTGTGTACTCTGTAAGTTTGTCATAATATATGTGTTCTGTGTAGACCTATAATATAAATTTTATATATACATACATATATATAAATATACACAGTACACACACACAACACACATTTTGTAAACAAACAAAAATTATTAAAATAATATCAGAATCTAGTCTAACGATCTTATTCTTATTATATTAGCATAATAATTACAATTGATAAAGGACGAGATCATAAAATCAACATCTCTAATGACAGCTTACCTATGTCGTGTAGAGAGCAGTTGTCTGGTAAAGACCCCAGGAGAGTGTGTGTAAGAAGGCTGTTTTCAGGCAGGATGTACTCATGCTTCACCCTCGCCACATCTGCCAAATCTACAGCGCTGGGCTCTGGAGAGCTCTGATTGGATGAACTACCGCTTCCGGCACTCCCGGACCCTCCGCCGCCCCCAAGCATTTCTAGAGCGCAGTACTCGCCCGCCTCCTCTGGGGTGAGCGGCAGGTCAAAAAGCAAGCCGTCGGGTAGCGTGGCGATGTCGTCCAGGTCACTGAGGTTGGAGCTGGATCCTCCACTGCTGTACGGCCGGCTGTGTGCGCTGTCGTCGCCTGTCTCTTCACGGTCACGCGGTGCCAGACCACCACCCAAACCCGCCAGGCACTCCTGAGACAGCTGCTGGTGCCGCTGCACCTCCGCGTACAGGCTGTCCCTCTGTTTCTTTGACATTCGGCCAAACTTCACCGCTACAGAAAGAGAAAAGAATTTTACATTTACATATTATTTAAATATCAGTTGTATAAAATATTTATAGTATTTATTTACAGAGGTTTAAGGTCAGATTATAATTTTTTTTTCCAAAGAAATGTAATGTTTTATTCAGCAAGGATGCAAAAACTGGTAACACTTTACAATAAAGTTTCATCAGTTAATGTTAATGTATTAACTAACATAAATGAACAATGAACAATACATTTATTACACTATTTATTCATCTTTAATAAATCGTTAATTTTAGTTAATGAGAACACAGTCTACATTGTTAGTTAATGTTAATTCACAGTGCATTTATTGTTAACAAGCACAACTTTTAATTTTAATAATGCATTAGTAAATATTGAAATTAACATTAACTAAACTGAATAATAGCTGTCTAAGTATTGTTTATTCTTAGTTCATGTTAACTAAAGCAGTTACCCGAAACACATTAAAAGTGGCAGCAAATGCATTTATAATTTTCATTTATGAGAAATAGATTTATATTTTAAATAAATGCTGTTCTTTTTACATTTCTATTCATTAAAGACTCATGATAACGACTGTTTTCAAAATTGATAATAATAGTAATAATAAATGTTTCTTGATCAGCAAATCAGCATATTAGAATGACTGCATATTAATAATGACTGCTGAAAATTCAGTTTTGCATCACAGGAATAAATTACATTTTAAAATACATGAAAATACAAAACAGTCATTTTAAATTGTATTAATATTTTGCAATATTATACATTTTACTATTTGTTTTTATTAAATAAATTAAGAAATAATTAAAAAACTATTTTTCAAAAACATTAATGAAATATTTATGTTCTTTATCACTGTATTTATGACTTTTTAGTTGTATATGTTTATTTTTTAGTTTTGAAAATATTAATACTATGCATTTAAAAATTATATTGTATTTATTAAAAAAATAACTGTAAATTGCATTTGTATAATTTAAAAACAAAACATAAAACACTAAAACTATTATTAAAAAATACTAAAAAGTCCTAATTGCTTCTCCTGTTTTGTGCAAAATATAATTTCTCAAACAAATATCTCACATAAATATACAGTATAGATGTTTGATGTATGATATATTACGGTAAATTGCTCCTAATTTATCTTCAAAATATGGGGTTTTATATTCACACTTCTAATTCCATTACAGTGAATCATCTAACCATCTAATCTGTTACAGTGTCATCTGATACACAGACCACTAGGTCCTGATTTATGACTATCCATAAATAAAATTTATGATGACGATGTTAACTTCTTTAAATAAACAGGCTCAGATGGTTCTAAACCTAATGCAGGTGTTTAAATTTGATGAGATCAAGCACAAATCCTCCACATTTTCACATCACAATCACCAAATTGTGATGTGAAATCAGGCTCAAATTGTGACTGAAAAATTGTAACTGTTTGCATGAAGTCTTTGAACTCTTTGCTGCCCTTTGACCCTGTCTCTTCTCGTGTAGTACTGATTCAGTTTACTGTCAGCAGGTGGACTAGATTCGCACTCACCATCACGGCTCATGCCGAGCGCCAGGCACTTCTGCAGACGACAGTGTTGGCAGCGGTTCCTGTTGGTTCGGTCGATCAGGCAGTTCCTCTGCCGCGAACACGAGTACATGGCATTGTTCTGCTGGCTGCGTCGGAAAAAGCCCTGCAAAACAGAAACGTGGTTACCTTAGTGTGCAGGATGGTGAATATCAGGTGCGGCTTTCAAAGGTGTGCCCTGGCACCGCGTGACGAACATAAAGTAATATAAACTGACCCAGAAAACAGATGCGCACAAAAACAACGGGACAAAAGATAAGGAGCACAAAAGAATCAATTTTGCTTGCGTAGGTTGAACTGTACTCTACTAAGTGCACATCTAGGGTAAGAAAAGAAGAAAATATAATATAGTAACCATATTATTAGGCAGAATTCTTACCTTGCATCCTTCACATGTAATAACGCCATAGTGGATCCCAGAGGATTTGTCGCCACAGATCTTACATGGTATAACCTCAATTTGAGCTGAAAAAAAACAAAAACAATGTTTAAGCATTAAATGCATGAATCATGAATCACACAGAAAAGCACATATGCACAAATATTGTTTTGACATGCACCACAAATAATATTAAGCAATGACGATTACAGTCAGAGAGATCTCTCTCAGTCTGCATGGAATGAAGGACAGAAATAGCCAGAGGATTGATTTTCCGACTGAAGGGTGTATTATGCCTCGGCTTTTATGAGAGGCCGTAATACGACTCATATGATCAGTGGAACACAGTGTAGGGACTTTCAGAAACTAGATGCCTGGCTTCCATATACAGACAGATATAAAACACAATATTTCCTAATTAACAGTGAACTAAATCAACAAACTAAAGCAAAAAAATAATAAATAATAATAAAATAATAAAAAAAATGCTGTGCTTTGTGATAGTTATGTAATAAAACATTTTTATGTTTACTATTATATTTTCATATTTATTTCATATTTTAAAACACATTTTATACATGCAAACAATTATGTATTATTTATAAAATATTAAAAAATAAACAAAGTGCTCTGATAACAATTACACAATTATTATGCAATAAAATATATTTTAATAATTATATGTAATTACATTTATGTTTTTATAGGTAAATGTTTTTTCATTATTGACCCAAATAAATAAAAAACAAATGCATAAATAAATTTTAAAAAAATAAATAAATGAATAAATTTTTTTATATTATTTTTTATATACATTTAATATCTGTTTGACCTAAAATCTTCATATACTGTACATCAAAAAATGTTCATAAAAATGTCAGGCACAGAAAATTTTTTTTTGTTACACAATTATTATGCAATAATAGCTTTTTCACATTTTGCATATAGTGGTCGGATGGAAAAAAACCAAGCTTGCGAAAACATGTTCGGTAGCAAAAACAACCAAAAAAAAAAAAATAAAAAACAACCTCCATTTTGTCTTTCTAGCTCTGTCAGCTGAAAGCAATGACCAAGATACACTGTGGCATGCAATGGAAAAATCTGTAAGCCCTTGGGTGCCCCTCCCGTCCCGCTCTCTGTGTAGTGTTATATAACCTTCGTCTGCAAACATTCCACAAACACACCATTCAGGGCTGCTCAGTCTAATAATGCAGATGTTCCGCCTCCCTGCCACTTCTGACAGCCTATTGGTTTAGGATGGGGCAGATGTGTCTGTGATTGGCCGGCTCCGAGTGTCGCTCAGTTCGGCCTGGATGTAAGCCCATGTGGACTCGCTGTCCTACTGACATACTTTCTCAGTGAAAAGGGGAGGGCGGCTGTGGGCGGATCCTCAGCGCATGTCATTTGAATAGGCCTTTCCCTATTCTCAGTTAAGGTGGAACTGGTCTCGACAGGACACGTAAGGATTATGACACACAAAAATTATGACACACAATAAGGAAGGGACAACACTAAATAAATTTCTACATTTTAGTCTAGATAATACGCTGTAGAATAAATAAAACATTATATGAATATTTATTTTGTGATTACTAGTATTATTATTTCTACATTATTTTATATATTTAACAATGTTTAACCTATAATGTTGAGGAAAAAGTGCATTAACACATATGTGCATCTATCTATCTATAACAGTATATATATATAATATTATTTGATATTATTATAAAATAATTATAATAACATAAAAAGTAAAAAAAGTTGTGTGCATATATATATATATGTATATATATATATATATATATAAAATACATATACATTATGAATTAACTTTATACAATTAATACAATTAAAAACAATAAAAAGCCATTCTGTTTCTAAAAATGGGTTTTCTATTTAAATCTGCTAGATATAATTAACATATAATACTAAAATATATAATACAAATATAATAAAATTAAAATCATAAAATAAAATAAAAACATATATTATACTGTTATTATATAATCATTTTATATATTCAAATAAAAAACATTTTTAAGAGGCCATTCTTTTTTTGGTCTTTTTAAATGGATTTTCTACTTAAACCTTAATTAAAATAACATTTAATAAAATAAAAAGTAAAATAAAATTTAAAAAAAGTAATAAAATAAAATAAAGAAAAGTTAAATAATAATATATCATTATATAATTATTACAGTATAATAATTATATAATAACTTTTTATTCAATAAAAAAAAAATTAAATTCATGGCATTTTTTAAATTCATGGCTTTTCTATTTACACCCGTCTATATACAATTATTTTACAATTATTTTAAAAATTAAATTATGCCATTCTTTTTTTTTTCTTTTTAATGGCTTTTCTATTTAAATTAGTTTTCTTATTATACAAAAATTTTATAAATTCTCAAAAAAACATTTTTAATTTTTCATTTGCTGTTTAACAACCACTTAGGCACCAGCTAAAAATTTTAAAGTGTTTCTCGAAATGTTTCTTTTGCAATTCTTGTGGAATCCTGACCTAAAAATACCTAACGCACTCATCTGTTTCATATTAGCATCACTGAGAGATCATGATCCTTTAGTTTCCACAGTCTCTTACGTTCTAAATGCCATTTGTGTGATATAATGGAGAATAAACAAAAAAATTAAGACAGATGAAGAATGGAATTGTTGACTGCGTGGCGATTCAGGAAAGTGGTTCACATCTACTTTGAGCGGCAGCCGCTGTTATCTGTGTTTGAGTACAGGTGCCGTAATGCAATCCGCTTTGAGAACACCGTGTTAATCAGTAAACTCTAACTTGGTGACATAACGCAAGACGGGAGATTAGATTAAGCAGAAGCGCACAACAGATTTAAATCATAAGCATTCAGGATCATGCAAAAGGAGCCACTGACCCAACAAAATATCACAAGAACATCCTAAGCCTTCTATTTTAAAGCCTTGTAATTACACTGCATAAGCTTGCGAGTATAAACAATCATTTGAATGTACGCAACTCCATATCATTTTTCAGTTTTGACTAAAGCGCATGTAATGAGGTGTAGTCATGTTTCTAATCCCAAATGAATTTTCCCACAATGATGTGTCTGTTTTGTCACGGTGATGAGCAGAAGGGTTTGTGGTCACGAGGTTGGCATATGTAGGCCAGAGTACAGAACAATGACTTAACACCTCACCTATTTTACATAACACATCTCCAGGTCTCACCCAAGTCAAGTGAAATCCTAACGCCTTCACGCAGATAGAACAAAATTACAGTGTAGTTTCTGATAAGACAGTCGGTCAGTGTGTCAGTAAGTCACTTTTGGTTTCTGATGAAACCCAAGGTCATACTGTACATGCCACGTTCACCTGCCAAATCAAACCTAAAGTAAGATTAAATCATCTTAAGACTCGAAATGGGAAAACAAATGCTTTTATGCATGCATTAGTCTCTGTGCATTTCCTTCAACATGAAGCGGTTAACGGAAAGCTTATTATTAGCAAAGAGAGGATGTGATTTACGTAAAGGCCGATGACACAAAACAGACCACGCGAAACGTCCAAGGCTTATATTAAAAAAATATTCCTGACAAAGTCCAGATCTGTTTTTTTTTTTTTCCAATAGAGTATATATCACCCGCTACAGCCTTCCTGTCCTCAGCTGCCCTGTGAACATGAGACGCTGTGTATATTTAAACACAGCCCCACCTCACGACAGTATGTCCGGACACGTACGCCCGCAACCGCATTTAACATTTGTCCAGAGAGCAAACAAAACGGGAGAGAGACAAAATCCTCACTTTGAGCTTACAGACAAAGAGTTTGGATCGTACGGTATATTAAAAAGAAAAATGATTATGATTTAATGTTTGCTCAAACTCAGGTAAAAGGGTAAGAGGAAGCCAATAAGTCTTTTTTGTTAAGATTTTGCAAGCAGAGACAGAAATACTGTGGAAAAAAAAAAAACTCTGTTTGAGAGAATTCACATATTTATTATGGTTTACAGAATTAACAATAACCATAGTTTTAAAGTGGAAAATTTTCTTCGCGTTAGTAAATTTTTGTCATGGTGCGTCATATAATTATATAAAAATACTGTTTTCATTTTATAAATAAAACAGAATTATATTTTTTTTCACTACGTGAGTTGAAATAAAGTACAGTGTGGTATTAACCATGTTATTAAAGTGTAAACTTGTCATGGTAAATTGCTGTCATAGTGTTCATTTAATTTTAATATATATTTTAATACATAAACAAAGACTATGCACTAGAATTATTATTACTGTTTACTTTTTGTCATTTAACGTCAATTATGTGTTACTGTCATGGCAAATTACTATCATAGTGCTTATGATTTTTTAATTATATATTACATTTAATTGAATAATTTGCTCCAGAATTGAAATTAACTCACTATGTGAGAGGGAAGAGTAGAAATTGCCTGGAAGCAACATATTATGTATTTTATCATCATGCTGCTAAGAAATATTCAGTCACTAATTATAGTAATATTTAACAATGTTCTTCTAAACCATTATATAATACAATACATATTTTCATATAACTATATTTAAATTAATTTTAGATATGAACTTGATATTTTGGTATAATATTAATAGCTATAACATTTTAACTTTACACAGCAATGCGTTAATTTTTTACTATGGTGCGTAATTAAAACTCAGGTTTATCGACAAGAAATAATATCAAGTCACATTTATGTATGCATTTGTTACGTTATCAGGTGAGATTGCTGTAACAAACGCTGTTTATGGTCTATATCAAGACCGAAGTTCAAGTTCAAGCTCAAGTTCATGATGGAAGGTAAAGGCGCGGCGGTGTTCATCACCAACAGACCGCATGGGTCTGCACGACTCCTGTAAAGCGCCTCCCCCTCGCTCGCGTTCTATCTCTCCCTCATTGCCTCCTGTGAATGCTGTGTAATGCTCAGTGACATAACTAGGTCAGTAGAACAGCAGGTTTGAGCGCTGCTCACACAGCCGGCCATGCTGCTCTGCGAAAACAACAACACGTAGCCGATACGCCACAGAGAGAAACCTGCATCTCCAACATTTACACTCAACAATATCACTAGAATTGCATAAAGCGAGGGTGTAACTCACAAGTCGTGTTTCGAGAAATATTCATATTTAGGAGAATGTAATAGTCACCACATGGAGATATTTCACATAATACACCAAATACATGTAGTATTTATATTTTCAGTGGATATATTATTGCTTGATACAGAAAAACATCACACTAAATTTTACTCTCCTTACGTAATAAAACCTGTCAGACATGCCAGAATCACAACCCGCGGCTTCTGTGTCAGAATTCCACGATTTTGATACATTTGATACATTTTAACAACTTACTAGGAAACGCTGTAACATTCAAGAAAGAATGGAACGTCGAAGAACATTTAAACGCGTTACAAAGTAACAAGTGGGCGCTTGGCAAATGTGACAGGAAAGCAGTGCAAAAAACGATGCATGAAATTATTCGTGCATACATTTCTATAACTAAATATTTAAAAAGTATTTATAGAGGTTTTTTTTTTTTTTTTTTTTAAAAAAAGCAACATGCAAAGTCAACGTAATAGTTCAATGTTATGCAGTGCTACAAACACCTTACCTCTCATCTTGATCGCTGTTTCTTGATTCTCCAAAGTTCACTGGGTGCGGAGCAATATTGTTCGGACTAAGTAGCTAACATAAGACAGCTACCCAAGTTTAACTTTTCAACTCCGACTGTGAGCATTATTAGGAAAATAAAATCTAAGAAAGATCCTCGAAGTAAATTCGCGTCTCTAAAGGTTTTCTATTGCGCTTCGGCTACCGAAAAACGAAAGTCGCTTTCGACGTGTGTTATGGCGCGGTATGAAACGTCGTCCTCCTCCCTCTGCTCTCACTCTACCCTGCTAACCTACTTTCAGACGCGTGGACTCTCACATGATCTCACTGCCGCTCACTGCTCACGGGGACGCGCATCCAGTCAGCGCTTAAGGTGGGACTAGAATTCAGCCATTCAGAATGTTTTTCTCACTGTAATACAGTCAAACTGAATTAATTTGAAGTGAATGAGATGCAAGAGAACGAAGGACAACTGCACTGTAAACAAAACAAAATAAAACAAGATAAAAAAGGCGAAACCGCTAAATTGAAGTTTAATTTCTGACCACAAAACCAGTCTTAAGTAGCACGAGTATATTTGTAGCAATAGTCAAAAATACATTGGATCAAAATTATACATTTTGCTTTTATGCCAAAATTAGGATATTAAGTAAAGATCATGTTCCATGAAGATATCTTGTATATTCACCAACATAAATATATCAAAACTTAATTTTTGTTTAGTAATATGCATTGCTAAGACCATTATGTGGACAACTTTAAAGGTGATTTGTCAATATTTTGATTTTTTTTACCCTTAGATTTCAGATTTTCAAATAGTTGCATCTCAACCAAATATTGTCCTATCCTAACAAACCATACATCAACGGAAAGCTTATTTTTTCAGCTTTTTCTCTGTCACACAAGTCTTCAATATATTGTCTATGTTTCTGGTTTCTATTTCTAAGATTTTGGTTACACTATAAAATGTTTTCCCCACTCAGGTAATCTAAAAATATACATCATTTGATCTAAATCCCAAAATTTTATTATGAAAGTTCAAAAACTCAGTTGAGGGCTGTGGGCAGAATTAATGCATTATACAAGATATATGCCGAGATACAACTATTGGAAAATCTGAGGGTGCAAAAAAATATTGACAAAATCACATTTAAAGTCCAAATGAAGTTCTCAGCAATGCATATTACTAATCAAAAATTAAGTTGTGATATATTTACGGTAGGAAATTTGCTAAATATCTTCATGGAACGAGATTTTTACGTAATATCCTAATGATTTTTGGCATAAAGGACAAATCGATCATTTTTTTTAAATTATACAACGTACTTTTGGCTATTGCTACAAATATACCCATGCTACTTAAGTTTTGTTTTGTGGTCCAGGGTCACATTTTATATTAAAATGTACATTTTAAAAAATCTCTAAATTTTAATGCAAAAAAAATATATATATAAATTAGAAACTAAGGTTATGAGGGACCAACTTTGGCCCTGTTTGGACATCTCTGATCTAAATGAACTGTTTTTTTATGCATTTTTGTAGATAGGACAGTAGAAGAGATGACAGGAAAGCAGTGGGAGGAGAGAGGGGAGAAGAATCAGCAAAGAACCTCAAGACAGGAATCAAACTCAGGTTGCTGTGAGTGCGGCTGTGCTGTACGTCGACGCACTAACCACAAGGCTACTGGCAACAACATGAACTGGTTTTAATGATAAAAATATTTATGTTGAACGCAAAAGATATTTTGAAGACTGTTGGTAACCAAACAGTTGGTGGTAGCCATTGATTTCCACAGTGAGGGAAAAAAATACTATGGAAATCAATGGCTACCGTCAGCTCTAGTTATTAACATTCTTCAGAATATCTTCTTTTGTTTAAATTCATACAGGTTTGGAAAAAAAGTGTGAACAAATGATGACAGAATTTAAATTTTTGAGTGAACTACCCCGTTAATTAAAGTCATTATTTATTCTGTTACTTTCCTGTTTAATACTGTGAGGCTGGTTTGAAACAGTCTCTACTGTATAAAGCGCTACAAAATTGAAGGTGACTTGGGGAAAATAAGGCTTGGCTTGACTAATGTCATCTAACTCACTGAGTCATTTTACAGAGTGTACAGCTCACTGGAAACGTTCGAAATGTCACATTTAAATATTGGTTGCATTTAAAAACTATAATCAATGCCAGTTCTTTCCAATGCGCACGCCACCAGACGCCCATTAAAGAGACATTCAAGGATTGCTCTGCAAAATGGCCCTTTTATTAATCAAACCAAGCTGAAGAAATCCCACAGTCATACGGCACAAATAAAAGCTGGTCCTATAATAGTTATGGCAGATGGTTACGTAATCCTTGGAGGTCTGCTGGAGGCTTGAACAGGCTAATTATTCATTATTCATTCATTTTCAAGGGGGCAATTAACCCTTGAGTGAGCCTATATTATGAGTTACACTGTCAATCTATTATATAGATGCAAAGGAGATATTAATCACATTTTAACTTTGAAACAAGCATGTTTCCATGTTCCATCAACACAATCCAAGCACCGGGGCACCAAACAAGGGAGCCAAAAACACGCGCCTCCATGTGCATTTGATCAGCGCAACTTTTAAAATCCTAAATGGCAATGACGAGACGAGCAGCGACTGTGTGTGGAAAAGCTCGGTGATGCAATTCTCTGGCAGGGGCTCTTATGAAACACAGAGAGAAGATTACAGTAAGTAGGTTAGTGGAACAACCAGAGAGCACACAGAGTGCCGCGCTCATAGCGGCTCCCTGTTTCGGCCTCCTCCCCCATACGTCGCTTCGTCAACGTTTCATCGCCGTCCGCTTCTCGTGTCCACCTCGAGGCTTCAGGTCCTGGGGGATCTGCTTTTCTCCTTTTCTGATTCAATCTGTTTAAATCTATTCGTTCACCAGACAGGCCTGCTGCGCCCCCTGCTACTCTCGGTCTTTCATCTCTCCTCTCATCCGCTCATCTGTCTGTCTCTCTCATGCAATAAATATCAAGCCTGCAGAAGAAACTAATCCACCAATAACAGTCGGAGAGTTTTATTCCTGATTATATATGATAACGTCCATACAAAAGATGTCTTGTGTTACATCTTTTGCTTTCTTGTAAGTTCTTTTGCTTTTCTACATTCAACCTTTCCTGTTCCCTCATGCGTGTTCGGTAACTAATGGCAACAGCCGTGACATTCTGACCCTAAATTACGCAGTTAGCGAAGGGATGGGGGCAGGGCTGAGCGAATCCAATCGCTACAACAGGTTTGATCTGTACAAACAGTGAGAGAGAATAAAAGAACACATGATTCATGATAGATGAATGTGAATAATAAAATGTTCAGAGGATGGAATCCACAATTGACACACGTTTCAAAAAACATTAATCCAGATGTGAGGTTGTGAATAAATGATGCATTGTAATCTATTTCAGGTGCAAAAGGTCAGTGAACGCAGGAGTTGCAAATAGTTGGACGCCTTACAGAAATAATGTGGCTGTGTTTATTTTGAAGATATAGCTAGTGGTGTTTGCTAAAGCTTTGATTTAAACAACCCTTAGTTAAAGTATTAAACTAAAAACTTAGCAGTTTAGGTTTATTTTTTGCTCATCAATACAAGGACAAGGTAAATACAAGAGAAAAATTCACACTGGAAATCACAAAATAGATAATTAACCCTGAAAAGACTGATTTTTTTTTTTAGTTTACTGAACTTTAGAAAAAATATTTAAAAAAAACTTTCTAAAATTAAAAACTTTGTTGAGAATCATATTTGATACATCAGGGTTTTATGGCTCATATAGTATTTGTATGGCCAGAGAGTAAGATGATGTTCTGATAGCTTGTAATGTAAATAATGTAAAAGATATTTATAACAGTACAGCAGACTGCTTACATAAAATGCATACAAATAAACTGCATATAACTATCTTAGTAAGATGACATTTAAATGCAATTTTTATGATCAAAACTTTGTAGTTTTTATTGTAGGGACAAAACATACGACGCAACGCAATACAATAATAATTGAGAGATTAACAAATAAGTTCCTCAAAAGCCTGATGGATCATTTTTGATACTCACATATATTATTTTTCTTAAAAATTATGTATGTTAAGTTTCTTGAATCCAGTAAGTGTGCATTTTGAAATATTACAAACAACATAAAAGTCATTCTTACATTTACTTATTAAAAATCACTACAGATTTCACAGCAAAAAGACAAGCTGAAGCTGGAAGTTTTTACAGTTACACTACCAGTCAAAAGTTTTGAACAGTAAAATTAGTTTTTAAAGAATTTTCCTCTGCTCACAAAGCCTGAATTTATTTTATCATAATACAGAAAAAGCTGCAATTCCTGTGATCAATGCAAAATTTTCAGCATCATTATTCCAGTCTTCAGTGTCACATGATCATTCAGAAATCATTCTAATATGCTGATTTGCTGTTCAAGAATTTGTTGTTGTTATTATTATTATTATTATTATTATTATTATTATTATCAATATTTAAAACAGTTAAGTTTTTTTCAGGATTCTTTGATGAATAGAAAGATTCAAAGATCAGCATTTATCTGAAGTTAAAAAAAAAATAAAAAAAACTTTTGTAATATTATACACTATACCATTCAAAAACTTGGAGTCAGTATACTTTTATTTAGCTAAGGATGCTTTAAATGGATGCTAAAGTGATGATAAAACATTTTTAGAATGTTACAAAAGATTTCTATTTCAGATAAATGCTGTTCTTCTGAACTTTGCATTCATGAAAGAAACCTGAAAAAAATTCTACTCAGCTCATAGTAATAACAATAAATGTTTTATGAGCAGCAAATCATAATATTAGAATGGTTTCTGAAGGATCATGTGACTGGAGTATTGATACTAAAAATTAAGCTTTAAAATCACAGGAATAAAATACATTTTAAAATATATTCCAATAGAAAACAGTTATTTTAAATAGTAAAAATATTTTTAAAATGTACTGTTTTTGCTGTACTCTGGATCAAATAAATGAAGGCCTGATGAGCAGAAGAGACTTCTTTAAAAAACATTTTAAAAAAATCTTTCGACTGGTCGTGTATACTAAAAGGCCTTTTACTTGATAAAAAAGAATGAACTATCAATCAGATGACATAACTAATGTAGATGATCATGCACAACAGGTTTTACCGCAAAGTGTGCCATTACTTTCCTGCCTGACAGAAGATAAAACTGGACTAACATTGAAGAAAGAACCTCACATTTATAAACCAAAATACCATAGAGATGCGGAGGTTGGCTGTTTTGACTTGAGCAATCATCTACACTCAGAGAAAAAAAAGGTACAAAAGCTGTCACTGGAACAGTATCCCTTCAAAAGATACACCTTTTTACCTTATTTATCCCAAAAGGCTGCATATTAGTATTTCAAACAAACATATTAGTACCTAAAATGTACATATTGTTTCTAAATGGTATATTAGCACCTACGGCAAAGGGTATAGTACGTACAAAAGTGTACCGCACCTCGTACATTTTTTTTTCTGAGAGTGTTTGACAAATAATACCAATGTGTTGCAATGCAACAGAGCCGTTGATGAACAGAGTGAACGGACTGATCATAAACTCATTGTACTGAGGAACGATGGCCTGATGAGGTGATCTGATGGGTAAATCTTCCCTCTCGCTCGCCCAGTAACCAAGATGGAGGTTTGAGTGTTCACAGGGATTACGTTTGATCCCGTCTTCGCATGGCGCCATAATCCCGCTCCCTCCTGCCCCCCTCCATCCCTCCCTCTAATCCCTTGCTTTTCTACGATTTCAAAAGCTCTTTAATCTCCGCTGGCCTGAGCCTGTTTATCTGATGGGACTCCAGGCAACATGCTACCAGGTCAGTGTGTCAGTGAAAACACACTCCCTCACCTTGCGTTCTCTCCTCCCTCCTCCTTCGCCTCACCTTTCATTCTCTCTTATCCTGTTCTCCTCTTTCCTTTTCTTTATTCCTCCCTTCCTCCTCCTCCTCCTCCTCCCTCATCACTCATCCTCTTTGTCTCGGGCCGCATGCAATGTACAATTTTAGATATAATTTGTCAAAGTCTATTTCTTATTTAAAGTTATTCTTTGGATGATAAAATATTTCATAGTATCTTTTATAGGCTAATATTTGGCCAGGAATCACAATTATTTGCATTTAGTAGCTTTGTAAGCATTCTTAAAGTGGACACACACAGTTTCTGCCAATCTCATGTTAATCTTGAGTAGTATTGCATCCTACATATTTCCAAAATGTCTTCAGTTTTATCACATTTATAAAAGACAGATACAGCTGTACTGCTTGAAGGAGAAGCTCACTTCCAGAATGAAACATTCCGGATAATTTACTCACCCCCATATCATCCAAGATGTTCTTTAACCTTAAAGATATTAAGGTTTTTAAGAAAACATTCCAGGATATTTCTCCATATAGTGGACTTCAGTGGTGGCCAATGGGTTGAAGGACGGGTTGCAGTTTCAATGTAGCTTCAAAGGGCTCTACACAATCCCAGCCGAGGAATAAGTGTCTTACCTAGCGAAGCGATTGATCATTTTCCGAGAAAAATACAAATTTATATGCTTTTTAACCACAAATACTCATCTTGCACTAGCTCAACCTCACATATATGTGACGTAGGCGGAAGTACCAACCCAGTGTTTACATAGAGAATGTGCATTGAAATTGCAATTTGGACCTTTAAAGGAGAACTCCACTTCCAGAACAACAATTTATAAATAATTTACTCACCCCCTTGTCATCCGCAATGTTCATGTCTTTCTTTCTTCAGTCGTAAAGAAATTATGTTTTTTGAAGAAAACATTTCAGCTTTTTTCTCCATATAATGGACTGATATGGTGCCCCGATTTTGAACTTCCAAAATGTAGTTTAAATGCGGCTTCAAACGATCCCAAATGTGGTTGTAAACGATCCCAGCCGAGGAAGAAGGGTCTTATCTAGCGTAACGATCTGTTATTTTAATAAAAATTATACAATTTATATTCTTTTTAATGTCAAACGCTCATCTTGTCTTACTCTGCCTGGACTGTTTTTGTTCCGGTTCATGACAGTTAAGGGTATGTCAAAAATCTCCTACCTCATGTTCTCCCTCAACTTCAAAATCATCCTATATCGCTGTTTTACATTTTTTGTTAAGGGTGTTTGATCTTTTTTGCATGTTCACTTTGCAAAGACTGGGTCAGAACTTCTGCAATGATGTAGGATAATTTTGACATGAATTTTGAAGTTGAGGGAGAAATACGATCAGAGTTTTTCAACAGACCAACTGTCTTGATCCAGAGTACACAGACTTCAAGGACTGCAAGGCAAAACTAGCGTTTAAGAAGAAAAAGTATTTAAATAGTATTTTTTTTTATGTAAATAACAAATCGTTTCGCTAGATAAGACGCTTCTTCCTCGGCTGGGATCGTTTACAACTTCATTTGGGATCGTTTGAAACCGCATGTAAGCTGCATTTTGGAAGTTCAAAATCTCAAGTAAATTACTTGTAAATTGCTGTTCTGTACGTGGAGTTTTCCTTTAACCCATGGCCACCATTGAAGACCACTATATGGAAAAAAATCCTGGAGTGTTTTCCTCAGTTCACTTCCAGAACAAAAATTTACAGATAATGTACTCACCCAGTTGTCATCCAAGATGCCTTTCTTTCTTCAGTCGCAGGGAAAATTATGTTTTTTGAGGAAAACATTTTAGGAACTATCTCCATATAGTGGACTTCGATGGTGTCCACGAGGTTGAACGTCCAGAATGCAGTTTAAATGGAGTTTTAAAGGGCTCTAAACAATCTCAGGTGAGTAATAAGGGTCTTATCTAGCGAAACAATCAGTCATTTTCTAAGTATATACTATGTAACCTCAAATGCTCATCTTGTGCACTTTGCGATAGGCGTGCATAGTCCTTGTAATCCGGGTCAATACAGTTAGAGTATGTCGAAAAATTCCCATCTCATTTTCTCCTCCAACTTTAAATTCATCCTACATCGCTGTAAAAGTACCAATCCATCGTTTACAAAGTGAAACACGCTTTACAAAAAAGGTAGAACAGCGATGTCGGATGATTTTGAAGTTGTAGGAGAAAATGAGATGGGACTTTTTCAAGCTACCTTAACTGTATTGACCCGGATTACACAGAGTGCGCATGTGCATCACAGAGCTAGACAAGACGAGCATTTGAGGTTAAAAAACTTTAACTATGGCTAAAAATCAGATCCAGGCATATATACATTTGATCCAGAATCAGATCCTGACGACTTTCATAACATGAAACTTATGCTGCATTCATGTCATTTTGTAATTACCTTCATTTTGAGATGACAACACACGACGTTCTGCTCTGTAATCTGTGCTGACTTCCAGCTCATTAGCCGCTATAGGGAAATAAGAGAAGACTAACAATGTGCGGTAAACAGTAAAACTGTTTGCACTACAAACCAGTCTGGTCATAATTAAAGATAATACATTAAAATTATATGGTAGGACACACCAATTTGCAATATCAAGCAGCAAAATGAGTTGTTTTATACAGCTAAAAATAGCTGGACGCAGATAAGACCAGAAGCCGGACCCATAAAATGTACAAATGGCTGCGCCAACTCTAAAAATAAGGTAGACAGGCTGAATCTGCGGCGGTCAGGTGATACAAGTCGTAGCTCTCATAGAATTCCCAGTTTATTAGGTGTAATTATGAGTTCTATGAGGACACTTTTTACAAGTTGGAATCTCGTAATTACGATAATTACGACATGGCGTGAACGCACCTTTATACGAGCCCTGAAGGAGTGTATTTGAGACAGAAATACTCCGTCATACGTTCAACTCATTTTTGTGAGACTTTGGTCATGTTTAGCATGAGAGTCCAACTCTTTACTAGTGTAAATAAATCAGAATGCATGAAATAGCATTAGACCTTCCCTTTAAGTGATCAGTCTACAATATTTGCCAAGTGGGTAATTAAAAAAAAAAATAACATGATCTGATCTGATAGCCCCTAAGCCATGTTAAAACCACCCAAAATGCCCTATCAACGAAAGGTATTCTATCAGCTGCATAGAAATATGTGAAAACCATTCAAAACACTTTAGCAACTGCATTGCAATGCCCTGAAAACCAACCAAAGTGCCCTTGCAACCATTAAAACATTTTATTAGCTGTCAAAAACTACTACTATAATAATAGATCGGAAAAATGGTATTATGAAATTATCATTATTTTGATAGCAGAAATGGCAATTTCTGTCCATACCAGTGATATTTTAGAATTATTTATATACTTTTAAAATATTTATTAATATTTTAAATTCGCTTTCAGTTTTCATTAGAATTTTAGAGTAAGTTTTAATAATTTGAATGTGCTTTTATTAGTTCTTTTCGACCCTATTTAACTTTTTTAAAACCTAGTTGTAACCTAAAAAGATTTTTAAACCAAACATTTCTGTTTTATTTCAATAGTTAAAGTTTTAGCCAACAATAACAACACTACATATAAACGTTGCATTGCATTGTAGCTTTGACACACCTTAGTGAAAAAAGCTTTTTAAACATAACTACACCTGTTGATTCAGACTTCACACGTTAAATATCAAGAATGTGATGTAATTGTTATCTGTGGGCATGAACCAACCTGCCAGCTACAGCCAAACCCGTTTCACAAAAGCTAGTTTGACCATTAAAAAAACAGTCTGTCCTTTACCTCAAGAAACGAGAAGAAAACATCAAGACCTGGCTACTGCATTCTTCAACAGAACTTGATATAATAGATAAAGAAAACTATTATAATATGAGTGGCATGTGTGATTTTGATCAACAAAGTTATCTAACAAAGACATCTGCATTTTTTCTACCTCTACCTTTCAAAGAGGACAATACGCATGCTTCGAAAACACTAAATGACAGGAATATGAACGTCAGCAATGACAGTCACACCCATATAGGGAAAATGAAAGATAAAAAACAAGCAGAATGGTGGATTTTTGACCCATTTGGAAAAAAACACAACCACACGTATGTCACCAACAAGGTGGTATACAAAAGCGGACACCAGTGATGTGTCTCTGATTTGGAAGGCAAATTTCCTTGCAAATGTTCCGGCTGGTGAGAGGAAGCAGATGCTTGCGGAGCCATTGAGAACACGTAGAAAGGGCAGGGACGGTGTTGCTGTGGAAACGGGTGAGCAAGCAAGCCTGTTTACCGGCATTGAGTCAGCGTGCCGTGCCATGTGAGGCTGACCCATTTAGGCAAGGATAGGCTGATTGGCAGCTACACCTACCCGCCTTCTTGTTAGTGCGCACGCTAGAGCACACATGCACGCAGCTCTCGTATTCTGCCATTTTCTAAAGAGCTCAAAGAGAAGGATAATAGAGTTGACTAACACCTAAACCTCACTGAGAGAAATCACAGCTGTATATTAATCTGCATGCTTTGTGTTATTTCAAATATTTTCTCTTCACAGTCATATTTATGTTCCTCTGAACTAATCAAACCCAGCAGATATTGTTGATGCTTTAACCTTCTGTTGTGTCACAAAATAGGTGACACCTCTTTTTGGGTTGCAAAATTGAATTGAACATTTTAATAAACTAAAAAACCTCTTGTGGAATGGAAAAATTCCATGGATTCTTCATGGAACCAAATATGCCACTAAAGATCCTTTATTTTTAAGAGTGTGATAGATAAAAACTGTAAGTTTGGTCACTAACAAACAAAACGGCACTTGATTTCATGATCCTCAAATATTTTAGTTGTAATATATGTCAAACTTGTAAATAAAACTGAAGTTTTACAAGAAAATAATATTTCTGTCTCCCTACTTTGTCTATTTCATGTTTAATTCAATGTGTTATCTGCAATTTCTTTGTCATTTTTGGTGAAATTTACTAGCGATTTGTGAATAAAAAAAAATGTTCACTACCAATTTTTTTTCATTGTAGCACAAATAGTGTGGGATCAGAAATGAGGGAGAAAAAGAGTATGACACAAAAATATATATTTTAATGCTTTTGTGTGTTTTTTTTTTGTTGTTGTTTTTTACAAAATTTTAGTTTTTGCTTGCTAAACTAGTGATGGAAAATTTTGGTGGGAGGAAAAAATCTACCCTATTTGTGGGTGAACGCAAAGTTTGTCAGGGGAATGCAAAAATGTTTTTCAAGTGCTGAAAAGACTCCCTAAATTACTAAACACATGCAAAGAAAGAAAGAAAGAAAAAAGAAAGCAGCTGGATCTAATATCATCCAGATACAATGAAATAAAAGCCAAGGAAACAACACCCATGTACAGATGAACTAGAAAGATGACAAAACTCTCTCTGTTTGGTGACCTAATTTTACTGTAACCCCCCACGGACCCTGTCTCACCCCCTACTAAGCTTGAAACACCCCACCACACTCTCTTCCTGTTTAACTCAATTCTAGTCTCTCTGATACTATATTTTCTATATTTTTGTCGCTCTCTTTCTCACCTTTTGTTCCCTCCTGTCCTTCTTTCACACAATAGCACCCCATCCATCAAAAACCACCATCTTTCCATTGAGCTGGTCTCCATGGCTACAGCTGTTCTAGTTCATTTTTAATACCATCATTCTCACTTTCAGTTAAACAAGACCCTATCGCTTTCAGTGTTTCCTCATTCTGGCTCGCTCTCGACTTGAGACTTCTCAAACTTCAGGGGTCGTTCGGAGGTTACAGAGTTTCATTTAATTCTCCTCCCACTATCAGATTCCATTGAATCAGTGAATTCTATAAAAGAGAGAGAGAAGCGTTGGTGAAAAACAGGGAGATATAATGAGTCCCCTTGGTCAGGGCTTATGTAACAGCTCTCTGCGGCGTTAGTGCTAGCTTAGCATATTCACACCGCACTTGAGCTGATGTAAGAGTCCAAATCAGTATTCACAGCGAGCGGCGCATGCAGCAGGGCCACACCAGCACACAGCATATATGGAAATCTCCCAACAGTTTTTGACAGCGAGCACACTGCGCTTCACACCAGAGAGAGAGAGAGAGAGAAACATTTATAGGATATAAGCAGGAAATTAAACCACATATAAACAAATAAGGGTGAAGAGAATGGACAGACAGACAGACAGACAGACAGACAGACAAACAAACAGGCAGACAGACAGAATGACAGACAATCAGACAGAATGACAGACAATCAGACGGAATGACAGATAGACAGTCAGACAGAAAGACAGACTGAATGATAGACAGACAGACAGTCAGACAGAATGAAAGATAGACAGACGGAATGATAGACAGACAGGAAAACAGACAG
>JAHKKF010532834.1:0-53847 GCA_019740295.1 Labeo calbasu
AAGCTGCAATAATTTAAAAAAATGAAATTATGAAAAATAAAATTGCTAGTATAAGAAATAAAGTCACATTTCTGAAAAAGAAACTTGCAATTTTGGGACATATATTTACAATTAATAAAAATAAAATCAAAATTATGACAAATAAAGTCACAAATATGAGATACGAAGCTGCAATAATTGGAAAAAATCTAATTATGACAAATACAATTGCTAGTATAAGAAATAAAGTCACATTTCTGAAAAATAAACTTGCAATTTTGAGATATAAAGTTACAATTAAGAAAAATAAAATCAAAATTGTGACAAATAAAGTCACACATATGAAATATGAAGCTGCAATAATTAAAAAAAAAAATAAAATTATGAAAAATAAAATTGCTGGTATAAGAAATAAAGTCACATTTCTGAAAAAGAAACTTGCAATCTTGAATATAAAGTTACTAAAGTTACTAGGGTTGGAGCTGAATGGTACAATAGCTTTCCAAGAGCAGCACTGCCTACCCAAGCCATAAAAACACACAAAACTACCATAAAAGTCCAAATCATAAAAATGGTCTATGCAACTCGTGCACTATATTCTACGTCCTCTGAAGCCAAATGACGTTTGTGTGATGAACAGACTGACATTTAAATCAGATGAACATTCCCCTTCATCCTTATCTATAATTTCTGTCTGTTTTCCCTTTTCTGGCTTTAATCAAACAGAGAAAGACTTGAGCCGAGAGGTTCCTACAGTATCTGTCCCCGTATCGGCCTCAGGTACGTGAGAGAGTTTTTCAGCATGCTGCGTCCATCTGATGATCAGATAAAGTCCAGACCCAAACAGATCAGACAGATCAGGAAAACCCGCCTTTAAAGCCTCAGACTACAGTCCTCATATGGAGCCCGAGCCTGCGGCGCACAACCATGGGAGACAAGGACACACAACAACAACTGTAACTAATTGAACTCAGTTTACATTTATTGGAGGAGAACTAACGTCATTGTTATGCCATTGGCAGTAATATCCAGAGAGTTATACTAAATCTTGTCATCTCTAATGGTGTGGCGTAAACAGCGAGACCACTAAGAGCCAGCCAATCGAAAACTGTTACTAAACTGAAGTCGGTTTGGGATTTAAATTTGTTGATTTGCCATACTTGTCAATATTAAAGCATGTCTTTCATAATCTGAGGATACGTCTGTTCTTTAAGGGGAAAAAACTGATCTCAGCTCTCCCATATTTCTGTGTGGGTTTAATTCAGACTCCAGCATTAGACCTCCAGTATGTGCTCTTGCACAATAATGACCCTCACGCAGATGTTCTATGGCAACCTTGAACAACATTTGGGAAATCGGCTCCACAAATTAAAACAAGGTTTACTTACGGACTGGATGATAACAGGATGTTTTTAAATGTAGTAATTAAACTGCAAAGAAACAGACTGTTGCATGATGCTCTTGAGTAGTTAGTGAAACACAAAGCTGAAGTGAAAGCACTCGTGATGACCCTGTCAGACCCTGGGAGAGAAGAAAACTGGATTCAAAACATTTGGATGGATTCAGATGGATTTAAACATCGTCAACGTTTTAAATGTAATATACACATAAAAACACTAATACATATGCAAAAGTTTTCAGCAGAGCGTCCAACAACGTTACCTGTTGCTATTTTTACTGATACGATGCCACATTGTGCGACTTTTGGTTGTAATTTTCAGTCGACGGGCAACAAGAGAAGCAATGCAAGTCTTCACTGCTCTCTTAGCAATAAGAAGAAGAGAAAAAAATGGGAAGATGCCTGTGGACAAATAAAACTTCCTAAAGACCTGCGTTTTTGTTCTCTTCACTTGGGCCCTGAAGCCTTTGAGGCTTTAAGTAGACCACAGCTACTGAAAGTGCTTACAAATGGCAAAGACAAGACGTGCTAGATGCCATCCTGGCAGGATGTGAACATGTCAACACTTGTCATGACGCTGCAGCCACTGAAGGAGTTTCTCAGCATGGATTTTACTTGATATCCAAAGGCGTTCAGACATGTTGTGGGGGAAAATCTATGGAAGGCTGACACTCATATCCATCGCCAGCTCTTTCAGTAGCTGTGCTCTTCGTATCATTTTTCTTTTCTTTTTCCAAGATGTGTTGCACTGAAAATAGCAACAGGTAGCTCATTGAGTGCAAACATTTGACATTATTGAAATAATGGCGCCCCCCATTGTGGATTTTTTTAAATAATGTAAATTTTTCATTGTTTTTTTTACTACATATCTCAGTAAGAGACATCATTTACGTTCTATTAAGCCATTAAGTCTTAAGGCATTCCTTAATTACTTTTAAAGCAGCTTTCTGTCAGTCAGTGCTGCAATTTTTTCATTTTCATTTTTCATTTATGATGGCATTTTAGTACCGTGTTAAAAAATTGTAATATTCTCAGATTACAAGACTAAAGCCATAATATTTTGAGAATAAAGTTGAAATAATGAGAATAAATTCGAAATATGTAGAGAATAAAATCGAAATTACGAGAATAAAGTCGAAATATTTAGAGAATAAAGTCTCGAGAATAACTTAAAGGAGTAGTTCACTTCCAGAAAAACAATTTACAGATAATGTACTCACCCCTTTGTCATCCAAGATGTTCATGTCTTTCTTTCTTCAGTTGTAAAGAAATTATGTTTTTTGAGGAAAACATTTCAGGATTTTTCTCCATAATATAATGAACTGATATGGTGCCCCGAGTTTGAACTTCCAAAATGCAGTTTAAATGCAGCTTCAAACGATCCCAAATGCGGTTGTAAATGATCCTAGCAGAGGAGTCTTATCTAGCGAAACGATCGGTTATTTTCATAAAAATAATACAATTTATATACGTTTTAATGTCAAACGTTCGTCTTGTCTTGCTCTCCCTGAACTCTGTGTATTCTGCCTCAAGACATTTAGGGTATGTCGAAAAACTCCCATCTCATGTTCTCCCTCAACTTCAAAATCATCCTATATTGCTGTTTTCCCCTTTTGTTAAGGGTGTTTGATCTTCTTTGCATGTTCACTTTGCAAACACTGGGTCAGAACTTCTGCAGCCATGTAGGATGATTTTGAAATGTTTTGAAGTTGAGGGAGAAAATATGATTGGAGTTTTTCGACATACCCTAACTGTCTTGAGGCAGAATACACAGAGTTCAGGGAGAATGAGACAATATGAGTGTTTGAGATTAAAAAGTATTTAAATTTTTTAATGAAAATAACAGATCGTTTTCCCTGATAAGACTCTTCTTCCTCTGCTGGGATCGTTTACAACCGGATTTGGGATCATTTGAAGCCACATGTAAACTGCATTTTGGAATTTCAAACTTGGGGCACCATAGCAGTCCATTATATGGAGAAAAATCCTGATATGTTTTCCTCAAAAAACATCATTTCTTTACAACCGAAGAAAGAAAGACACAAACATCTTGGATGACAAAGGAAGTGAGTACATTATCTGTAAATTGTTGTTCTGGAAGCGCACTTCTCCTTTAAACAAAATATAACCAATCATATGAAGTTTAACTTCAATCTTTAATTGTTTGCACTTCTAAAAGAATGTGTTTAACACCAAAGTTTGTTGAGTAAAATTAATTAAAAACTGAATTAGATTGAAGGAATAAATGTGACTGAAACGAATAAACATTTTAGACAAAAGATTCTTGGCACGTTACCTTTTCTACAATGTCAAACCGGCCATTAGGAACTTTATAATGTGATGAAAAGCATCTTCTGGTTCTCAGAGAAGGGTGTGGTGCACTTGTACGATGCCCCTATCAAATAAACTACAAATAATATCTATATATATGATAAACTAAACCAGTTGCGTAATATCACATTAAAATGCCAGTTTATACTTGAGAGATTTAACTTAACTTCAGTGCCTAATGGTGGGGTGAGTTAAAGTGCTGGCTCAACTTACCCCACAGTATATGGCTCACTTTGCTCCACCAATTCAGGCTATTATTTAATGATTTGCATGGTTTTATATGTTGCCGTAATGGATTTACCATGAAAATTGTGCTGTGCGTCACTGATAACTCCTTTCTTTCGCTATAAATATGCATCATAAATATTTTTAGACCTGGATAAATTTGCTTTGATGTAACTTAACAGCCATTACATCTACTATGCTAAAATTTTACTTTGACAAGCCAAAAACAGTTTTAGAGAGTTTTAAATGACCAAATTATGACCAATAACAAATATTTTTTAACTCTTTTAAACCAAAGCTGAGGTGTCTCATACCGTCTCGCTCACAAGCGCTTGTCAATGTGAGTGTCTGTTGTTGTTGCAGTCTCCGCTATTTTGTTGTTGTTGTTGTTCCGTCTCTTTAGTTTCGTTTTGTACTGTGAAACAACAACACGGGACAGTGTTGCCACCTTGTGGAATAACTGACTACTGTCAGTAGTACTGCAAGTATGTAGTACTTACCATTGAAAAAAGCGTAACGGCTAACTTGGATCACGTGAGGCACCTCAGCCAATCATACAATGGCCTCTGGTCTCCTTCCCTGCATACAGCTAAAGCAACGTTAGCATTAGCCATTAGGCTTTTTTTGGCTGAAGGTTGCAAGCTTGCCTTTCAGTGGCTTTGGGGAAACATTAAACAGTAAACAGGAAGAGAGTACAAATTAAGAAATCCAAAACAAGACAAAAGCACAAACACAAAGAAACGATTACAAACACATTATGTGTGAAGGGCCATTTAGAAAGCACAATATGCAATTAAACCTACACCTTTACCACACTGGTTTCTGCTTAAAGGCTGACATTCATCTAATGTATGTTTACATAAAACATCTGTGAGATATGAACCATTGCATTTGACATATTACTCTAGTTTCTTTACCCAGACAGGCCATGTTTGCATTAGTCAGGCAGTCAGAAAATCATCTTGAGTGTTTTCAGGTCTGTATAAACCAACTTTAATTAAATAAAAACAAAACATGCTAACTTTAATTACAAAATAACTCTCATCATATACAACAAATGAGCAATGTGATCCTCATTATGTGCAGATGTTTATTTAAAAAGGAAATCTGATAAGAAAACAATTTCCCACCGAAATTCCTAATAGGGCTCGACGTAGCCCTGTATGACAAAAATGAGAGCAGCCAAAAGTGGGCCAATCCTGTCTTTGACAATTAAAGAGGATGTTCTTTGGATTGCTTTCTTATTATATTTAAAGCCAACCGGAAATTCTGGGATATTGTTTTAATACTGTAAATCTGAGAAAATTCAATTGAGCTGCAGGATAATCCCACAGAAATCAGAGTTTGATTAATTCCTGTGAGACCCACCCACAAATGTGCCTTCATAAGAAGAGAGAGGGAAAAAAAAAAAAAGAAAGAAAGAAAAAATACACTATAAATGCTGCTGTGTGTGGATTAGTGTCTGGAAATGCTGCCACCATTCATAATGGATTTACCATGAAAATTGCGCTCTGCGTCAAACACTGATAACTCATTTCTTTCGCTATAAATAACCCTTTCATCTTTTTGGGGGAGACTGGGGCTTGTCACACTTTTTACTCCTGCAAATGTTTTTCATTAGGGTTATTTCTGAAGTTCACCGTTATTGCAATAAATAAATGAAAAAATAAATAAAAAGAACACACAAAATCACATAAGGGGTAAGTTGTCACAATGGAACTTTGCAGATTTAGACAGCAACAATTCACAAAACAGAAGTAAAATATAACATAATCTACAGAAATATTAAACAAAAGTTGTATGAATTAACATTTAAAAGACAACCAGTATTTTTTGTTTGTTTGTTTGTTTTTAAATAAATGTATCCCTAACCCTAACTGAAACTATTAAAAAATAATTTTCTGTAGCTAAAATGAAATAAAATAATAAAAGATAAACTTTTTACAAGTTAAAGTAAATAATAAATAAACAAATAAACATAAATTATAGCTAAACAGAATTATACAAAAGAATAAAGCAGTAAAATGACAAAAGCACATATATAAATTACTAAATCATAAATAAAATAAAATAAAATAAAATAAAATTAAATTAAATTAAATTAAATTAAATTGAAAATTGAAATACAATACAAAAGCACATATCAAAATTATGTAAAATAAAATAATAAATAAATAAATAAATAAATAAAAATTAAACAGATATTTTACAAAATTATATCATCATACGTAAATTAGAAAGGCTGTCTTGGCAACTAACTGAAATAAATCCTAAAATGACTAAAACTGAAATAAAAATAAATTACGGCTAAATAGTAATGTAGGGGAAAATAAATGACTAAATTACTAAAAAATAAAATAATAAAATAATATTAAATCTAAAACTTAAACTTAAATACTTTACAAAATTATATCACCATACAAAAATTAGAAAAGCTGTCTCGGCAACTAAATGAAATAAGTTGGTTTAAACGGAAGTACTAAAATGACCAAAACTAAAATAAAAATAAATTATACCTAGTAGCAATATAGAAAATACTGACAAAAGCCCTTATTCAAATGACTAAAAAATTATTTTAAAAAAATGTCCTAAAAACAGCTCAAGCTTTCAGTTAAAATGTACTCATATCTGAATGTGTGTTTTCTGTAAACCATCATCTTTGACCCTTGCATTCAACTTCAACTTCTTCATGTTTGATTGGTTGCACAGATGACATCCACCTCCCTTTCTCTCTTCCTCTCCTCTTTGTAATTATTTCTGTGCATTTCTAGGTTGGATTCAGGAATGTGCTCCATTTCCCTAAAGGAAGTGGAAAGCGGAGCCCAGCCCTGTCGCCCCTCCTCTACGGTGGGCCGTAGAGTGAAAAGACCCTCAGAGCCCCTGGATGTCCTTCCTGCTGTGCCCACCCTTCACGCAGCCCGATTCCCATCCCTATTACAGCAGCTTCTGGCTGGTCAGCTCCTCCAGGGGTCACAGTGCTCTTCTTGTACCTGGAGTAAATCTTTAAGTATACAGTGCATGTGGCCATATGCCTGAGGACTCATAAAAGTCCCGCACAAACCAATAAAGTCATAAACTCAGAGACAGCGGATGTCATTCTGGATTTTTTTTTTTGGTGCTCAGCATTGAGGCTGTAGGTTTTATCACGTCTGCTGAGCATTTGTCTAAGTCTGAATGTCGGAGGTGTCGGAGGCTGATTTCAAGGTCAGTGGTGATGACACACTGTTGTACAGCTTGAAAATCCCCAGGGGAAACCCACTGACTGAGTGTAGGGGAGGCATTAGGAGGCAACTGTGGTTAGGACAATTATAACATTGGAAAAATAAAATTATATTACCCTACTTTTCACTCAGATAATACCGTAATTGCTAGGGGTGGGAGAAAAAAATCAATTCTCCGATGCATCGCGATTCTCTCTTCAACGATTCTAAATCGATTCTGAATATTTCATAATAAAAAGATAAAGTTTGCACAAAATAAATTAGATATAAAAGTGCAAAAATACTGAAAACTGAGAATGTGATGCATGTGATATTGAGTTGATAATGAAAATTGTAATTGAATTGAATCATGAAACCAGTGAAGATTCACACCCCTACATTTAAGATGGCAGTACTGACATACAGAGATTCCAACTATGAACAAAAAGCAAAGAAACTGCAATTTTGGTTAAAATGTAAGGTTGTAAAGATCTATTTGCACAGCAGAAGAATTATTCAGGGAAAAATGTAGATCAAGAATCGTTTTGGAATCGGATCGTGACTCCCAGAATCGGAATCGAATCGGATCGTGAAGTGCCTGAAGATTCCCACCCCTAGTAATTGCATCAATACTTATAAATGTTACTGAATATCACTTTAATATAGTTTGAATATAGATAAAACAGGAGACTGTCTGAAAATTGGTCACTAGGACTGATTTTAAGTAGAATCTCAATTGGCTTAACCCCTTAAACAATATTAGTTTAGTTAAAAATCTACATTATATAGTGGAATAAACAAGCAATTAAATACAGAAGCTACAAAATGTACACAAAAAATGTTCACATTAAGAAAGCATTCAAATAATTTAAATCATATAAAAACTCCAAAAAAAAACTCAGATTTTCAAATAGCCATATCTCGGCCAAATATTGTCATATCCTATTTATTTATTCAGCTTATTTATTCAACTTTCAGGTGACGTATAAATCTCAATTTCATAAAATTGACTCTTATGACAGGTTTTGTGGTCCAGGGTCACACACACACATATATATATATATATATATACTTTTTATATTATTTTAATTATTTGAATACTTTCTTAATGTGAACATTTTTTGTGTACATTTAGTTTTTTTCTATTTCTTTTTATTTGTTTGTTTGTTTTCAGATTTAGCGATTTTAGTACTTTATGATTTCAGTTTGTTGTGTAGTTTCAGTAGTTAGCTTTTTCTAATTTTTGTTTATTGTAAAATGTTTATTGTAAAATAAAAAGTCCAAAGCACATATCAACACTAGTAAAATAAAATTAAATTAAATTAAATTAAATGAAAATTAAAATCTTAAATTAAAAAAAAAAAAAACTTATAGAAAAATAATAAAATGGCAACTGACTGCAATAAATTAGTTTAAAATGAAGTACTAATCGTTAAATCTGTAAATAGATAAACAAATAAATAGAAAAAAAATGACAGATGCACATATCAAGATTAAACAAAAAAAACAATAAAAATATTATTATACAAAAACTACAAAAGCTGTCTTGACAACTAACTGAAATAAGGTTAGATGAAGTACTAAAATTGATAAATCTGAAATAAATAAATACATAAACAAACAGAAATATACAAAAAATGACAAAAGTACATCAAGATTAATACCAAAAAAAAGAATAAAAAAATAACAGAAATCTTAAATTTAAAAAACTTATAGTAGTATATATACATTATATAAACATACTAATAAACAATAATAATAAACAAAAATTTGAAAAGCTAACTACTAAAACTACTCAACTAACTGAAATCATAAAGTACTAAAATCACTAAATCTGAAAACAAACAAACAAATAAAAAGAAACAGAAAAAATACTAAATCACTAAACAAAATAAAATAAAAAATAAAAATCTTAAACTTAAAAAACTAAAAATAATAATAAACAAAAATGAGAAAAACTAAGTGTCTTGGCAACTAACTGAAATAAATCAGTTTAAGATAAAGTACTACAATTGCTAAATTTGTAAATAAATACATGTATGCATACATACCTACATACATACATACTTAAAAAAAAAAGTTGAAGTATTAACCCAAGTCCCACACTAAAATGCATGTCTGGGCTGTTTAAACTGCAATAAACTTGCATTGACTGATCTTAAAATATATCAGTGCTACTTATTTGTCTCAAGATGCACAACAAGCAATGCTATTTTCTAAGGCATGTTTAGAAAAAGATACTCGAATGTCCTAACTGAACTATGGCCTAATCCTGGTTTAATCTAGGCCCTGTTTGTGATACCAGGCCTACAATTACTAAACTTGAAATTAAAATAAACTGTAGCTAAAGAGAAATAGTGGAAAGAAAAAACATAATAAAATGAAATAAATAAATAAATAAACAATAATAATAATAAATTTGAAATTATAAAAATAAATCCTAATAAATACTTTAGTTTACAGTATGTTAATAAATATAAAGCTAAAATAATGCTAAAATAACAACTTGTGAAAAAAAGCTCATGCATTCAGTTAAAATGCACCTTTATTTTACAGTTAACTCTTATCTGAATGTGTAGTTTCTGTAAACCATCACCTTTGACCCTTGCATTCAAACTTGACATTTTGATTGGTTGCGCAAATGGCATCCACCTCCCGTTCTCTCTTCCTTTCCTCTTTGTGATTATTTTTGTGCGTTTCTAGTTGGATTCAGGAATGTGCTCCATTTTCCTGTTCCCTATTTAAGTTCATTCACAATGAACTTAAATATTTACATGATCTATTTATGCATTGGAATAGTGCTCAGATTAGCTACAGTGCATGACGAGCATGGAAGTTACATTTAATCATCTGCAGGAGCATTTCATTGCGGCGGTTGATTGCAATCAACATTTAGTATAATCTGCCTTATGCAAACACACATACAAATTCAGGTTAATTAGGTTTCAACCAGAGACAGGACTAGTTTTAGTGGCTTACTGTAGATGTCAGAGCAAAACAAGTGAAATACAATGTCTAAAACCACAGCCTGCGCCTTAAGAGTAAGTAAGAGTAACACAACCTCACTGGTTTTCTTCAGTACTGGCATCAGTCCTGCCTACAGGCCTCTCGGCTCTCATCCCACAGCCAAACATGACCACAGAACCAGAACTGCTCTCAATGCCATCTCTGCGATCCATCAGACCTCACAAACCTGGCCTGAGCCCAACCCGCTGATGTAACGTACCCACAATTCAACGCACCGGCCTTTGCCGCCATCATTTTCCCTTATTAAACTGTTCAATTTGATTGGTTAGTTGCATTTTTACAGTAATTTGTAGAGATGTTTCAGCTATACGTTGGAGAATATGACAGCGTGCCGCCGTCAACATTAGAAATCTACACACTGCCAAAATATGAAGTCACAGTTTTGGTCCTACGAAAACAAGAACGCCCAGCCCTGATTGAAACATGCTGACGGTATTAAAAACGTATTATTTCATTCCAAGACAATTCAATTGGCTTCTTCCTCCAACTTTTTATGATGGGTACTTGAGTACCACATAAAAATGTTCTATTTGAAACTTTAATGCAGTTTACTCATCAAACACTAGGACAGTTTTATATTTACGGTAACACAATGTACCCATAATACCAAGTTTAAAGTGGTTAAAAGTGGCATTAAAAGACATTTATAATGTTACAAAAATGTATATTTGTGTGGAAGCCCGTTTCCGCAACTAAATTTTTAAAAAAAATGTAATTGCGACTTATCCCGCAAATTTTTCTCGCAATTGCAAGTTCACATCTATAAACTCTCAATTGCGAGTTATAAAGACACTATTGTCAGATATGAAGTCAGAATTGTGGGGTGTAAACTCGCAATTGTAAGTTATAAAGTCAGAATTGCAAGATATAAACTGAACTTTATAACTCACAACTGAGTTCATATCTCGCAATTCTGAGAAAAAAAAAAAGATATAAACTCGCAATTGTGAGATAGAGACATGCATGAGTTTGTCTCACAATTCTGACTTTATTTCTCACAATTGCAAGTTTATATCATGCAATTCTGTCTTTTTTCTTGCTATTGCGAGTATATATCCCGTAATTTTGACTTTAGCAACTAGCAATTATGACTTTATTTCTTGCAACTGCAAGTTTATATGATGCAATTCTGACTTTATTTCTTGCCATTTGCTTATCACACAATTCTGACTTCTGATTTATCACAATTGCGAGTTAATATCCCATAATTCTGACTTAACTCGCAATTAATTCTGACTTTATTTCTTGCAACTGCAAGTTTATATGATGCAATTCCGACTTTATTTCTCACAAATTGCGAGTTTATATCCTGCAATTCTGACTTTTTTGTAGAATTCTGACTTTTTTCTTGCAATTGCGAGATTATATACCGTAATTCTGACTTAACTCGCAATTAATTCTGACTTTATTTCTTGCAACTGCAAGTTTATATGATGCAATTCTGACTTTATTTCTTTGCAGTTGTGAGTTATCACGCAATTCTGACCCTTTTCTCGCAATTGAGCGTTTATATTCCTAAATTCTGACTTAATGTTTTTTGCAAATATGACTTAATAACTCGCAAATTCTGACTTTATTTTGTGCATTTGCTTGTTTATATCCTGCAATTCTGACTTTCTCGCAATTGCAACTTTACATCCTGCAATTCTGACTATTTTTCTTGCAATTCTGTCTTAACTTGCATTTGAGAGTTTGTATTATGTAATTCTAAGACAGAATTTCAGAATTGCTAGATGTAAACTGGCAATTGCAAAGAAAATGTAAAAATTGTGAGATAGAAAGTTGCAGTTACCTTTTTTCATTTTTTGTCCATGGCGAAATGGGATTCCATATATTTCAAATAAATGCTTTTAAAAATAAATAAAAAAAAAATAACTTTGTATTTATCAACAAACAAGCACACAGATAGACAAATAAATAAATAAAATCCCATATTAGAATGATTTCTGAAGGATCACTGAATCCTCACTGAAGACTCGTGCTGAAGTAATGGTGCTGAAAATTCAGATTTAAATGACATTTTAAAATATAAAAATAGAAATAATATAAGGAACATACAAAATGGCACAGAACTATTCTCAGGGCCGCTGCTGGCCAAATGGGTGCCTAAGCAGAATTGTATTGTTGTGCCCCCTTCCTCAAATATTATAGAAGTAAAAAAAACAAACAAACACCTACCATATGGATTAAAATAGAACTTTAATAAAATGGTGGTCATAAATTAAAAATTAAGTGGATATTTGAATTAAATGTTTGGTCATTATTAAAGATTTTGAGTCATTATTAAAGGTTAAGTGTAACAACAGCAATTATCAGGCCTTTGGCGCCTTTTGCAGGCATTTGTAATAATGTAATGTACATAAATTGTTTATTTTGTATTACATTATGTATTTTAGCAGTGTTATTCAATGAAAGCTTATAATTATTATTAATTAACCAATCATTATTGCCCCATTGTTTATATATAATGCATTTAAAGTCATGGAAACTAGAATATTAAGACACATCCACTGATAGCGGTGAAATTAGAACAAAAATTTACAGATAATGTACTCACCCCCTTGTCTTGTCACAAGATGTTTTTTTGAGGAAAACATGACAGGATTTCTAACTATATAATGGACTTCTATGGTGCCCCCAAATCTGAACTTCCAAAATATAGTTTAAATGCAGCTTTAAAAGGGCTCTAAACAATCCCAGTCGAGGAATAAGGGTCTTATCTAGCGGATCGATCGGCTATTTTCTGAAAGCAAATTACAATTTATATACTTTCTAACCTCAAACGCTCCTCTAGTCTAGCTGTGAAATGTTTATTCCGGTCATGACAGTTAGGGTATGTCTAAAAACTACCGTCTCATTTTTTCTTACAACTTCAAAATCTCCCTACATCGCTGTTTTATTTTTTTTTTTTGAAGAGGGTGTTTGATTTTCTTTGCATGTTCCGTTTGTAAACTTTGGGTCGGTACTTCTGCAGCGATGTAGGACGGTTTTGAAGTTGGAGGAGAAAATAAGATGGGCGTTTTTAGAAATACCCCAACTATCATGACCGAAAAAAAAACTGCACACCGAGCTAGACAAGACGAGCGTTTGAGGTTAAAAAGTATATAAATTGTAATTTAAAATAATAATAACCGATCGTTTTGTCAGATGAGACCCTTCTTTCTTCGGCTGGGGTCGTTTAGATCCCTTTGAAGATTCGTTTAAACATTATTTATTTGCGTCTGAAGAAAGAAAGACATGAACATCTTGGATGACAAGGGGGTGAGTTATCAGTATTTTTTGTTTGTTTGTTTGTTTTGGAAGTGAACGAATCTTTTAACTTCAACAGCCAAAAAGTTTCACATGATTATGAATGTAAGTTAACTTACCCGAAAGTGATGCACGGACTTTTAACCGCATATTGTCCTTAGTTATAATCATTTGCATTCAGCCGTAAACATGAGGTGAGGGCATGAACATGTACGTGTTCATGTTTATATTTTTATTTCAATAATAACAAACATTCATTAAGACACCAAACGCTTTTTTTGTTTATAATGAGCTTTTATTTAAAAGCACATGTATTAGAGCTAAGTACATTTAGCAGAAAAAAAAACAAAAACATTTTGCTATTATTTCTTTTGTACAAAATGAGACAATACAAAAATACTAATAGTGAATTTGATACAATTGTATGTGTTTTATTCAACGCTTATTAAAAACATACTATCACAAATCTACAATATTTTAGTTATCTAAATACAAAAATCTGTCAATCAATGCTCATAAAAGCAGCACTTTGTAAATAACACAGGTCATGACACATTGCTTTTTAGATTCATAGTGGATATATCTAAACATGTTCAGAAATAATATCTTACATAGTTAAATTTTAGTGATCTATACATTATTTATATACTTCTGAGAAAGAAAATGAAACGGTTCGTTGAAATGATAGGACGGACTATACAATGGGAGGGATGTGCAACACATTTGGAGCTTGAGTCGTGTTGTATGGATGTGTTCTCTGTAATAATCAGGCAGTACTGTACAGCTGTTAGTGGGGACAGTAGACATCATCACGATAGGCTAAGAAAAGGCATTTCGAAAACAAAAAAAAGTCCACAGTTTTCTTAAGTTTCTTCACATGGGTGCGGAAACACACGCGACACATACAAACACACACAAATGGGACAGAGCGTCCTGCCGAGGGACCCCACATCCCCTTTTCGGGGCAGTTTGACTCAGGCATTGGGCACAGGTGGCATTCTGGGTAAAAACACACAACTAGAGTTGAGTGATTATGCAGTTGGAAGGGAAAGAGGTCAAACCAGCCAGCGGAAGAAGCTCGTTCCCGGTTCCAAAAATAAAACAAAAAAATGTGCCAGTGCGGTCATTGGGAGTCAATCCCGGCGACCGTGGTGACGAGACACACCTCCCCGACGTCTAACTCCGCCCCCTGACCAATCAGCCAGCGAGGCGGCACGGCTCAGCCCTGCCCCCAGAATCAGGCAGGGATGGGCGGCGGCCCCCGTGAAATCGTTATCTAAAATAAAACTCTATTTAATCTAAGAAAAAAAGTCGTGTAAACCCACCCACCCGCCATTTAAAACCCTTTAAAATGCATTCTCCAAAAGTTAGGCCACTGTTCGGGTAGCTAAGATCAGCTTTGATGGGTCTTACGGGTAAATGCGATCTTCATCAAGCTTCTCGAAGCTACTCTTCTCAGATAGCGAGTGGTGACGTTTAATGAACTTGGATATAGTGCTATAAGTTATTCTTTTTTATATTGTTAAGATATCTGTGCTAATTACATCGCAGGTAAAACGAATCATTCCTATTAATAAGGAATTTGTTGTCCTATACTGAAAGGCCACAGAGACGAGAAAGAGAGAAGCGCCGGTCACGTGACCAGCCTCACATTCGCTCTCTTCGATGGCGTTCGTTAACGCGTTCTGTGTGTTGCTTTCGTCAGTGGAGCTGAATTCATTCTCCGCAGTATTTTGAGGGAGAACTCGCTTTTTTTGTTAGCTTTGTGTCTGTTTGGCCTTTCGAATCGGGCTCTAGGATAGTGAGGTCATTATAGTAAGAGTCAATAGGATTGTCTCTGTCCTGTCCCTACATTCTACTGTCAGATGAGAGAGAGGAGGCGTCAGCTAGGCCGTTGCTCCTCTGTCACAGGTGGCTGTTCTGGTTTCTTCAGGGGATTCGGGGGGAGGTGAGGGATGGGGTGATTGCAAACGGAGCCTCCCGTTCCCCACTCCTACACCATGTTGTGATGGTTGTTCCGCTCTATGATGTCAGATGAGGGGAGGAGCTCTTTCTTGATTGGCGAGGGAGGCGGAGTGGCAGTCTTGGCTTTGGGTTTGAAGAGGTCCGATACGTAAAAGGCCTAGAAGAGGAAAGAGAGAGAGAAAAAACATTAGATTATTTGAGAATCAAACTCTTTTCAGGATGCAAATCAAGTCACAGTAACAGCAGAGTATGATTATAGTACATAAAAAAGGGTTGAACGAGAATTCGCTCGTTTTAAAATCATGAATTTAAACCCACAAATCACAGGAAACTGAATTGAAATTTTGAGAAAGACAAAGCAAAGCAAAATGAATTGACTGCTTTATTCTTCAGATAAACTCAAAAGTTTTCTTCTATTCTTGTTCATAAAATTGTATGTATTTATTAAGTTCTATTTAGAAAGAATGTATTAAATTCATAAATTCATATATTCGATATTCAAAAAACTGGGGTTGAAGAATAAAAATACAGTTAAAAAAGTAATGAATAAAAACAATAATATTGTAACTATAGCTATTTACTATTTTAAGAAACTGTATATTATTAAATAAGATTAGGAAGACATTCCTAACAAATGTAAAAGTTTTTACAGTCACTTTTGATTCATTTAATGCATCTTCAGAAAAAAAAAAATTCTAAAAAAATAAATAAATGAAATCTTACCGACCCAATACTTTTAAAAAGTAGTGTATATTAAAACGCTAAGAAATATATTATTTATATCAAGTAATTTTTTTTTTTAATTTACATTTTAATAGTTAATAGCAAGGGTCAGTAAGACCTAATATTAAACATTTTTAGGAAGACATTTTTATAACTAAATGTAAACTTTTTTTTTTGGGGCAACAAAAAATAAATAAATACAATTTTAAAAGAAATTACTGACCCCAAACTTTTGAAATGTAGTGTATATTAAAACACTAAGAAATATATTATATCAATACATTTGTTTTAGGAAACATTTTAATAGCTAATAGTAATAAACGTAGTATTAAACCAAAAAAAAAAAAAACATTTTCAAAAAAAATAAAAAAACTTTTACATTAGGAAATGACATATTATTAAACATTTTAGAAAGACATTTTTTATAACAAGTGTAAAAGTTTTTATATTTGTTTTTATTCATTTTATGAATCTTTGAAAAAAATAATTTAAAAAAAAAATTCAGCCAAAACTTTTGAAAAGTAGTGTATATTAAAACACACACACACACACACATACACACACACACACAAAATCATTTATATCAATTAAATCTTTTAGAAATGAACATTTTAATAATCAATAGTAAAGGTCAACAATACCTTTAAACGTCAATACTTTTTATTTTTTATATATATATTTTCAAAAGATTTTTTTTCAAAGTGAATCTTTTTTTATGCTACACAGTTTTTTTTTTTTTTTTTGTTAATGTATTAATTTTACTTCATTTAACTCAAGTTGTAATTGCAATTCCAGATTCCATTTGTTACTGCAATTCAAATTCAATTCAAATTCAAGAATTGAATTGGAATTTTACAAAGGCTTTATGAATTCAGTTCAGTTAAGCAATAGAAATCCCAAAGATACCTATAAACTTCAAAAATGCCTCAACAGGGAATGAGCAACTGCAACAATAACTAGTCTGAGAAAGCATCATGAATAAGTAACCAACAAATTATTAAACTTGGCCCTACTATGGTTATTAAGAAGCACTGTTGCATGTTCGGCTGGCCACAATGAGTAATATGTCAAATAATATAAAGGCGGGCAATCCATTGTCTGTGACATACGGATGTGTATGAGGTCACGCACTGATAAGAGCGGCCAACTTACACCACACGCCTTAAAAAACATTGAGTCAGTAGTAAAGATAAAGAGGAAACCCCTCAGCTCTTTTGTCTCGGTCTTGACTGCGAGTGACTGGGGTCAGTATTAATGGTACCACTTGGCGTGGGAAGAACTTTGTTGTCAAGGAAAGATGCCCGACAGCCCTCTCTTTACGTCCTAATGACATCACTGGCAAAACAGGAAACCGGGGAGGGGAAGAGAGGAAGTGTGCCCTTGGCATTAGACTAGGCTTGCACCCAACAGACTTACAAAGAGCTGAAAATATACAAGCCTGAGTCACGGGCCTTTCATGCCAAAGATGGGATGCTTTCACGGTAATGCGGGCATAGGAGAGGCCTACGGGATATTTAGCCTTCTACACAGCATAAATGTTACTGAAGCATGCAGAACAGCTGAGCTGGACGGCAGCGGCATGGAATCACCGATTCCAGAAACCCTGCCAAAGCGTAAACACACGCTATTTATGAGCGTGTGAAGAGTATGGGGCCACTGTGTGACAGGAAAAGAGGGCAGTGTTTGGGGTAGCTAACAGCTAAATTGTCCTGACACGTTGCAGGAGCTGCTGTCAGCCACGGCACCCCGGAGCAGCGTACTGCCCTTGGTCGATGCCAAGGGGGAAGAAAAAGCGCATACAGACTTGCACACTGAGTTTAAAAAAAGGGATTTCCCATTTGGTAAAGCTGTGACTATCAACAGGTTTGTTAAGTGTGTGTGTGTGTATGTGTGTGCGGAAAGAGATACAAAGTGAACAGAAAGCCATCAGAGTTCTGGAATCATCTTTCCAGCAGCTGTTTCTTGCATATCCTTTCAGTGAAAGACGTTGTGCTCGCATACAAAGAGAGCTTTATCCAAAGGTTACAGCGGATGAGTTCATCCTATAGGGCCTCCTGTGACCGTTTTCGGCCCGTATGAGTGAAAGTACACCAGAAAGATCAAGACATTTCCAGAGTGACCTTCACATTGTGATGGAATGACATCATGAAACTGGATCCAGAACCTTTGATTGTTTGCAATTATGAAGGATTTCATGGAAGTCAAAAGTTTACATACAACTCGCAGAATCTGCAAACTGTTAATTATTTTACCAAAATAAGAGGGATCATACAAAATGCATGTTTTTTTTTTAATTTAGTACTGACCTAAATAAGATTTTTCACCCAAAAGATGTTTACAAATAATAGTTGAGTCCTATCTGAGTCCTTTGTTTGTCCTAAACAGTTAAACTGTCTGCTGTTCTTCAGAAAAATCCTTCAGGTCACACTAATTCTTTGGTTTTTCAACATTTTTGTGTATTTGAACCCTTTCCAACAATGACCGTATGATTTTGAGATCCATCTTTTCACACTGAGGACAACTGAGGGATGCAACTATTACAGAAGGTTCAAACGCTCACTAATTCTTCAGATGAAAACAATGCATTAAGAGGTGAAAACTTTTGAACAGAATAAAGATGTGTACATTTTTCTTATTTTGCCTAAATATCATATTTGTTTCATTTAGTACTGCCTTTCAGAAGCTACAGAAGATACTTACATGTTTCCCAGAAGACAAAATGAGTTAAATTTACCCTGATCTTTTCAGTTCAAAAGTTTTCACCCGTCTCTTAATGCATAATTTTCCTTCTGAAGCATCAGTGAGCATTTGAACCTTCTGCGAGAGTTGCGTTTTTTATTTTTTTGTGAAAAACTTGTACTACATTTCTTTAAAATAAATGCCACCTTGTTTGATATTTTGTTATATAAATAATGCATACTGGCGTATATAATGCTAAAAACGTGAGCAAGTTTTATAGGAAAAAAAAAACAAAAGTGAAAATAGCAATAGATATTTATTATATAGCTATTTACACTAATATATTCTATTTTCACTATGTAAAAATAGCATTTTATTTGCAAGAATAATAGTTAGATGCTGTTTATACATCTTAGTGTAAGGGGCAGATATTGTACTACATTATAAAACAGTATGCAATGATAACGTATTGAATGTAAGTTATAATTTTTATTTAAATTATTAAATGGATGTTGCCTTATTGGGACAATAAATTATTTCCTTCATTTCATTGATAATAAATGCCTTTCTGATCTAATATGTGATGTCAAAAAGGAGAAAAATGAGTGGATTCGAACTCGGGTCAATCGCGCTAACTACGCTATGCACTTTACCGCCTACACCATTGGAGATGTTATTCAGCAGGCGTATGTAAACAGACATTTCATTTAATTATGCCAATTACAATATACACAAAAGAGTTTTGTTTTACATTGACAGGGCTGATCCAAGACAGAGCGTCTGATAATAGCCAAATGTCTCCATATCTGGAATTTTTTTGTGTAATTATGTGTTATCACATATGGCATCAGCTGCAGGCCTGCATTTAGCTATACTGTCCAGCATGACTCGAGAGTTGTCTCTCACAATAGGCTTCTTGATGCACTACAACCTCTGACCTGTAATCACAGGCTGCCAATGAACCTGTGTCACGGGGTGAGTGCTTCCTGTGTCATGGCCCTCTGTCTGAAAGTGTTCTTCCACAGCAAACTCGCTCCATTGTGTTCGAATGCCCAGTCAGCACCAGGAAGCTGTTTCGCGTGTTTGTCTAAGCCTGTGTGTGTGTGTGTGCTGACCTTATTTTGGTTCCACTAACTGGGGGAAGAATTAAAGAAATAGTTTATCCGAAAATTAAAATTCTGTCATTAATTACTCACCCTCATGTCGTTACAAACCCGTAAGAGCTTCGTTCATCTTGGGAACACAAATTAAGATATGTTTGATGAAAGCCATAAGCTTTCTGACCCTCAATAGACATCAACACAACTACCATGTTCAAGGTAGTAAGGACATCGATAAAATAGTCCACGTGACATCAGGGGTTCAACGTTAATTTTATATAGCTACGATTTCATCAAAAATATCTTGATTTGTGTTCCGAAGATCAACGAAGGTCTTACAGGCGTCCCGAGTTCGAATCCCGTCTTGAGGATCTCTCCCGATCCTGTCCCCCTCTCTCTCACTCACTTCACTTCCTGTTTGCCCTACACTGTCCTATCCTAATAAAATGAAAAATTGAGTAAATAAGCTACTGTACCTTAAGACATCTACTATATATGTAAATGACTCAGTTATGATTAAAGTTAAAGTGCTCATGGATGTGATGGAACACCCATTTTTAGACAGCTTTGTGTTTTATGACCAAAATCGAAGATATAAATGTGTTTTCTAAAATACATTCTCTTTAAATTCTAACATACATAAAAACACCAAGGCGTCAAGTTGCCTAATATGCTATTTTAGCCTCCATCTTTGTATTACACTGTATTATAAAGTGGTTTGACATCATCTACATGGCAAACTAACTGCTCCACCCGGCACTGTCTCATACACATTCAGTTAATCAGACAGGAAATGACACCAAACAATTTGTCACCATCCAACACTGGTGCCAAGAGTCAAAAGATCAACATAACGTACATTTATTTTGGATCCTAGAGCTGGGAGGGCACACTAACTCCATGTAGACTCGACTGAAATGAAACTTACTTCTGCTACTTACATTGGCTCGACTGAACTTCTGCCGGTTTTCACTGATGGCCACTGGAGTTGGGATTCAACTGAACTGTGAACAGGTTCATAGACGATATGTCTGGGTGTGTGCACATGTGTGTGGTCTTCCATTGGTTTGGGTGTGCCTGATCCTCAAAGTGCCAAACACAGCACATGATTATGTGTGAGAGTGTGTTGCTTATGTTATGCAAGTGTCTTAAATGGTAGTTTCAGGCACTGAGCCACATCGGCATAATAATTGTGGAGACCAAGTTGTGTTTTGGCTGCATCGCTCTCCAGCGTAACATTAGTAAAGTTTAATAACACCGTTAAAATGTCCTTTCTTCTTACACCGCACTATTTTCAGTTTAAGTCAGCCTCCATTGCCATAGCTACATGGAGAGTGCTGTGGCAGCCAGTGGAAACAAAGAGTCAAGCTCAGGGCCTGACATATGGGAGGGAGTGATAGGATATCGGGACAACCATCTTGCCACCCAAGCCAGACCAGAAGCACTTAGTTATGAGCCGCTATCGCTGGAGGAACTGGAATATTGAGCGTGACCCGCTGTGCTCTTGAGGAACGGTGGGATACTGTTAGCCAGGAACTGTTGCGGTGTGAGAACTCGAGGGGTGCCGTGGATAGAGAAAGAGAGAGTGGGAAGAGGAAAAGACTGTTTGAGAGCTGGCCTCCAGCTGTTTCCACCCTTGTCTAGTCCTGCAGGAAACACCTCTGCAACCGAGCCTCACGAGCAGCCAACCTCTCACACTCTCTCCATCCATGTCAGCAGCTTAGAAAGTGGGCCGTGTTTGATGATATGAACAAACAGCTCACGCCACTCTCCAACAGGAAGGACCGGAGGATGTGGCCGCAGTCAACAGTCCAGAAAAGACAAAGAAGGAAAATGCGGTTTCTGAAGTCTGATTCTCAAGGGTTCTTTTAGACATTCAGACATCAGAATTTAAACATACGCCAGGCTGCCTGACTTCAGTAACGTAACGTTGTAGTGAATCTTGCCAAAACTTCTGATACAAACCAGGCCAGAGTATTGAATGTAGGACTTCAGGAGCCTCCTTTTGAGATTGAACGAAACTGATGGCCTAGTTAACATTGTGCTTAGCGTTTTAAGTTTCTCTCGCACGACAGTTCTAAGATCAGTTCTCCGTGGGCATCGCAGTCCAAGAGCACCATGTGAACTGATCCTCTTTAATATGGAACATACAGTAAGTCTGTAATCAACTTTTGCAGTGCCGCCAAAACTCACCAAGACCTGTAACTTTCCACGGTTTTCTTTGAAGCCAGCCAGTTGGACACCGACCCACAGCGCTTACAACCTTTAAACGTGTTTAAACACAAGCCCCTTAAGCAGAAATCAGCACCTAGAGCCAAGCTCAGAAGAACTGCTGCACCTCCACAAACCATGAACTGTCGGAGACTACTCGCTGAGAAGTTTGGATAAGCTGCACCGCCACCTACGGTGCAAAACCAAGGCATGATGTATGGGGGCATAACTTTTCTTTTAAAGACACGTACCTTGCATTACCTCTATAGGCTCCATCTGAGTTTTGGTCATTAGAGATACTTTAATTGGAGCTCTAAAGCGTTCACAGATGGGGAGCGGAACAGATTCCAAATGTAGGCTTGTTAAAAACAAGTACATGGGCGCCTTGATCTGTAGTGGAAAGGATCTCATTTCTGCTCTGTTGTTTGTACTTATCTGCTATTTTCTAGTTTTTCATGCTGGGGAGAAACTTCTCCAGGTGTTAAAGACTAGCTCCTACACCTTGAACCTGAGGGGCTGGATGGACAATTTAAGTGAAACAAGATTCTTTCACTAAAATTGTCTTACTTAATGAGCTTATTAAAGGGGTGGTCAAAAGCCTAAACTGCTCTTGGAAGAATCAAAATGCCAATAAATGACGACGAGAGCCAACTGAAAACTGAACCACACAGGTTAAGCAAATTCAAGGACTGAGAATGAAAAGTTTTGAAGGTTCATGATACCAGTAGAGATGTTTGGTGAACATCTGACGACCATAAAAAGTGTGGCCCTGTCACAGCTAATTAGAGTGAAGAAAGACACTGCTAAGACATTCTGGGAATTGTGATGTTGAGAAACACAACTCAACATGAGTTTCAACACTAACAATTTAGATATCTGTCTTTCAGATGTTGTAGATGAGGTGATATCTGGGGAAGAGGTCTTGCCTCCCTCTTATCAAATGGGCTCAAATCTTTGCACCCCCCCCCCCCTTTCCAATGCAGATAAACAGATAAAACTATTTCTCCTAAAGAGTAAATGTTCTCCCTCTTTGTACATTCAGTTCCCCTCGACTCAATTTTCCCAAACACAATCCAACTAAGTGAAGCTTTGCTTACTGCAGGGAAAGTCTGGCACCAACAAAAGTGACATGTGCCACAATTATGAAGTGTAAAATTCCTTTTTCCACAACCCTCCCCCTCCTCTTTTCATTTGAGAGTTGGTAATGGTGCAATTGAGGCAATATGCTCTGCATTAGCAAGAAAAAGATTATGCTTCACTCTGATGGATGAGTAATTTTGTGGATAGGGGTGAAAAGAGAGAGGGTGGGGTCTGGAGAATGTTGTGGTCTGGTTCCAGATATTTAGATCCCCTTCCGACCTCAAACTCCGGATAGTCTGCTGTCTTCACTTTACTCAAAAGACATGAGATAAAGACTGTTCCTAATGGTTCTTTTGACAAGTTATCTGATAAATCTGCCTCGGGTTGAGTTTAAACATAGTCATAGACTATAACAAAACAGAAAAAGTAAAACATTTTCATGTTTTAAAATGAAGGCTGCGAAATGGGAAAACAAGCTATATTTTCAAACTTGTTGGGTTGTTAACTGCCAACATATTTATAAAAGGAATGTTTAATTAGTTCTTTGGTGTTAACACCATGTAAAAGTGTTTGTTAACCAATATTAGAAAAAAACTCCAGATGTTGCGATGACAACCAGATCAAAGGCCAATGGTTATTAAATGTTGTAAAGTACACAATTTTCAGATTGGTTTACACTCATGTTGTGCCAAGTAAGACCTTCATTCAACTTTGGAACACAAATTAAGATATTTTTGATGAAATCCAAGAGCTTTCTGAGCCTGCATAGACAGCAATGCATCTACTACGTTCAAGGACATTGCTAAAATAGGTCACGTGACATCAGTGGTTTAACAATAATGTTATGACGCATGCTTCGTGGTACATGGAAATTGTTATTAAGTCATTATTTTTGCACATTATTTGTTTCTTTGCACACAAAAAGTATTCTTGTAACTTCATAAAGTTGAACATACAGCTGAACCACTGATGTCACATGGACTATTTTAACAATGTCCTTACTACCTTTCTAGGCCTTGAACGTGGTAGTTGCGTTGCTGTCTACGCAGGGTCAGACAGGTCCCAGATTTTGTCAAAAATATCTTAATTTGCGTTTCAAAGTTAAACGAAGGTCTTACAGGTTTGGAACGACATGAGGGTGAGTAATTAATGATAGTTTTTAACATTTTTGGATCAACTGTCCGTTTAACCTTTTTTAAGGAAGAATGAAAGGGATAGAAATACAAAAATGTACTTACTATGCAGTAGGCCACCAGGGCTCCTTGGGCAAAGCCAGCTAGGACGTCAGTCGGGTGGTGCTTATGATCAGAAACGCGCGATAATCCGGTGTAGAAGGCCATCATTAGCAAGGTGAACTGGAGGAGTGGCCTCAGCAGACGGGCGCCTCGCCACGTGAACCGAGACTGCAGGTAGAACTACAGAAACAGAAATGGAAAGCAATTTAAACAACGGGAACATCTTGTGTTTTTATTACAGAACAGCTGAGATAAAATATGTTAGGGTTAGGGAAATTAGAAAACAAAGGAAAGTGTAGTGAAAAACTAAAAACCCAAAGTAGCGCTGGAAAGGGCTGAAAAAAAAAGGATAGGCACCTAAATCCAAGGACTACTTGTAGAGTTTGTTTTCTGAAAACAGGAACCCTCATTAGGGTAAGAAAACAAATGGTTGAGGGTTACAAAGACAAGGGGAGTATGGGGGTCACGAGGACAAACTGTTGACGACGCTGTGGCGGCCCATCAGTCCTGAAACCAACCCTTCAAACTGGGTCAGTCAAGGACCCTGTACTCATCGCCCTCTTGTAGTCATCCATCACCACACGAAAAGGAAAACTTCCATTACGGTCGAAGCCACAGCAGACAACAGAACACACTCTGAACACACCCTTACACACAGACACTAACTGATAAAACACTCAATCACGCGATCTGTTAGACAAAACAAACAATAACCATCTTGAGCTTTGAGCTCCCAAACGAAGGTGTGTACAAGGTCATGTCTGCTTTCCTGAACAGCTCTCTCCTCACGCTGAAGGCATTGTTGTGCGTATAGAGGAAGGAATCCCTCCCTGAGGATGTTTGGGAGTTGGAGTTTCCTTACTGGATGAAGTTCTCAGAAGATGCAAGGATGGGTGTGCCTACACAAGTAGACTGACAGGTCTCCGATTTTGATAAATGACCTGAGGTGTTTGGATTTCTGGTGTATTTAACTAAGCGGAAGATTAGCGTTACTGCCAAAAAATTTCAAAAATGTTCACGCCACTTCAGAGGCAGCAAGACCGAAGATAAATAGAGGCGTCCTCAATCATTTTTAGTTGATCTTATCTCATAAAAACATCCCCTCAGAACGGAAGGATGGTAGCACGATAGCATCTAAGGGTGTTTATGCGCGGCTGTACGCTTATGCCTCAAACCGATTGGAATCAATATATGGCCTGCCGTCTCATTATTTCAATTTACATTGTGGCCCAAAACAGGAAATGCTTAAAAATATACTGAAATGCCTGAATCAGCAATCGTTTCTTTCTCTCACGCTACTGTATATGAGCTGTTGGGTTTACAGCTACCTAAATAAGAGTTATACTTCACAGATGACTGACTGAAATGGAGAAACTTGGTTGATTATATGGCTAAAGTTCATGTGAGGCAAAAGATAAATAAATAAATTCATACTCATGTTCATTTCATTCCAGCTTGGCCTCAGTGTTGGCAGTAAAGAGAGAATTTCTAACCAGGCATCTGTAGCTATTTCGACCACAGACTTTAATACGCTTGGCATTCCTATGCCGAAAAAAGTTCCTGCGGAGAACTTACAAACAAACGTGTCAATAATATCTTTGATCAGGACATGTGAATGCAATGGAATGCTTTTTGACCGCAGATCTGTGGCTTATGGAGACAGAGGTCTGTCTGCTTATTTCTTTCTGACGTGACTGTAAATTAAATCAGAAAAGAGAATCAATAAATTAGAACTGTTAAAATGAAGAACTGAATGAGTAATCCCTGAAGTTTTCCCTTCCTCTTTTTCAATATGTTCTTGTTTTGTTATTGCCTTTTAAGATTTTTCTCACATCACAGATGACAAACTGAGAACAAAATAATTTTATGTTTACTGTTCAAATTATTTATGAAGGCTTTGAGCATTTTCCAAGCTAATAAATAACAGCTAGAAATAGCAGTTTGGTTCTCCACAATTCAAGGATTAGTTCACTTCCAGAGTAAAAAACCCCTTCTAATTTACTCACCCCCATGTCATCCAAGATGTTCATGTCTTTCTTTTTTCCTTCTTTTGAAAATAAATTAAGGTTTTTGAGGAAAACATCCCAGAATTTTTCTCCATGTTGTGTACTTTAATGGGGACCAACGGGCTGAAGGTCCAAATTGCAGTTTCAGTGCAACTTCAAAGGGCTCTACAGCGAAACGATTGGTCATTTTCTAAAAAAAATACAATTTTATATACATTTTTACCACAAATGCTTATCTTGCACTAGCTGGACTTCACTAAATACGTAATCATGTTGGAAAGATCACGCATGGTTAGTTCTTCGTCTGTGTACTCTGGTTCAAACAGGTTGGGTAGGGTGAAAAACTCATCTCATTTCTCCTCCAACTTCAAAATCACCCAACATCGTTGTTTTACCTTTTTTTGTAAAGGTTATTTGACTTTCATGCACGTTTGTTTTATAAACACTGGGTTGGTAGTTCGGCCTACATCATGCGTGACCTTTTCAACGTGATTACTTAATGCGTGAAGTCCAGCTAGTGCAAGATGAGCATTTGTTGTTAAAAAGTATATAGATTTTTATTTATTTTTTTTTTAAGAAAATGACAGATCGTTTCAAAAGATAAGACCTTTATTCCTTGGCTGGGACTGTATAGAGCCTTTTGAACCTGCATTGAAACTTCAATTTGGATGTTTTCTTCAAAAACCTAAATTTCTTTTTGACTGAAGAAAGACAGACATGAACATCTTGGAACACATGGGGGTTAGTAAATTATCAGGAAAATTTCATTCGGGAAGTGAACTAATCCTTTCAAGAACTGAGGCGACAGTGACATTCTCATGTTCTCTTTCACATAACAGTGAATGTTGCGCAATGAGTGTAATGCTATCGTCATTTCTCTTTAAAAATCAACAAGTGACCAAAGCACAAATCAAAAAGAGAGCTCTGGTATATGTTGGACTGTGTGAGGTCATGGAAGGGTGACGTCCGACACACAAGGAGTCCTGCTGACGCTGGTCTCTTTAGCTGTAAGCCAGCACGTCTGAGTCTGGAGATGTAGAGATGAGTTCTGTGACTTCTCCAAACTCTTAAAGTGGCTCTGTTCCTTAGGGCGAGAGTGGGGTACTCTCCACACGTAGGCATCCAAAAGCTGATAAGAACAGCAGACCCTGAGGGCTCAGATACGGCCCGTCAATTCTGCCTCTTAGCATCTTGCTATCAGAGCTCAGATAAGCCAAACGTGCCGCAGACGTTGTGGGGTGTATATGGCTCTCTCATCTCTGTGCTTCGGAGGTGGTGGCAGTAGGAATGGCAGACGGTGTGGTCTTAGATTCTCCAGCGACATCAGAACTCAAAACAAAAACACATACACGCCCTGTGCCCACATGAGAAGTAACACACTCTTGTGCAGGCAATATAGGTCGTACCATCTGAACTGATATTGAGGTATCAAATGGGACAATGGGAAAAAATCATGGTGGGATATTAAAGGATTTGTTTTTTACTCATATTTTTTGTTGTTTAAAACTGTTTTTTCCCATGGTAGTCATTCTTTTCAAAAGTTTAAAAAAACGTTTGCATTATATTGCATATTTTGTAAAAGAAAGTCATGCAGGTTTGGAACAATATGAATAAACTATTCCAAAGCCAAGCAATTGACTACTTCAGGTCATATAACAAGCCACAAAATGGCATGTTTAGGCCAACTTGGGACGGGAAACAGAGAAAGCAAGAGCGATGTGGTATAATAAATCATATTAGCTTAACCAAAAAGGTGAGTGCGAGGAAAACTATACTCATTTTGCAATATTTTGAAAGGAAAGGCAAGTTTTTCATGGCGCTGTGCGTGGTTTTGTGGGTCATTCTGAAGTGTATTTGCATTTGAATCTTGCCAGTTCTGGTAGAAAACAGTCAAAGTTGACCGCTAAAGCCTTTTCTGTTCTGACCTCAGGTCCAAAAATATTACTCCAAAGCCAATGCAGCCATGTTAATGACCACAATATAAGAACATTAAGCTTTAAAACAGCAGGTAGAAGATTTGCCTATAAGTAGTTTGTGCTTGTTTCTACTCTGCCCATGGTTCTATGGTCACGACGGCTGACTAGAACATCTTGTGTCACCATGCGGTCCGAAAGGTGCAGTGACGCAGCAGCCAAACCAGAATTCATTGGACTATGAGTTTAGAGGTCATAGAAAAGCTAGGAAATACCCAGTTTGCTGTCCACAAAATACCCACATACACTTGCTCTCCAGAACAAACTGATATGCTGTTTCAATCCAATGAGTACATGAGGTTGACCAGCCACTCTGGTTTTGAGCTGCATGGATATTGTGGCTCACTACAGCTCTGAAATTCACCATTCAACCGCATAAATGTATAGTACTAGCAGTCACTCTAGGGGGCAGAGCTCAACCTGACGACAATCTCAATATCTGAGGAACAACGCTGTAAGGAACACATGGTGATGGAAAAATCAGGTTTGTTTGATGAATAGGAAGTTCAGAAGAACTTATCTGAAATAGAAATATTTTGTAATATTATAAATGTAAATTTTGATCAATTTAAAGCATCCTTGCTAAATAAAAGTATTAATTTCTAGAATTACTCCCACCCCAAAAAATCAAGAAATAAATCATTTAAAAAACATACACTGACTCCAAGCTTTTGAATGGTATAGTGTTACAAAAGCTTTTTATTTCAGATAAATGCTGATCTTTGGATCTTTCTATTCATCAAAGAGTCCTGAAAAAATGTACTCAACTCAATATTGATGATAATAATAATAATAATAATAATAATAATAGTAATTGTTTCCTAAAAACAGCAAATCAGCATATTAGAATGATTTCTGAAGAATCATGTGACACTGAAGACTGGAGTAATGAAAATTTTGCTTTGACAGGAATAAATGACATTTTTAAAATGTATTCAAATAGAACGCAGTTATTTTAAATAGTAAAAATATTTTACAATATTACAGCTTTTGCTGCATTTTGAATCAAACAAATGCTTGGTGAGCAAAAGAGAATTAAAAAAACCAACCATAAAAAATATTTTAAAAAATGTAAAAACTTCTGACTGGAAGTGTTTGTGTATATTTCAACTTTGCCATCACAGGAATATATATTTTAGAATATATTAAATTAGAAAATGGTCATTTTAACTTATAATAATTCAAATTATTGCAGTTTTATATTAAAAATAATAAGAATTACTATCATTTTTATTACAAACATAAAAAATAAAAACAATAAAAAATGTATTCCTGTCCAAATTAAAAAAAAAATTAGCAACCATTACTCCAATCACATCAAATCATTCAAATTATTACATTTTTTTTTGTTTTATTATCAATGTTTAAATATTGTGCTGCTTAATATTGCGTAATACATTTTGTAATTTCAGTTTTCTTTGACAAATATCATTTAAAAGAACAGCAGCAGTTTATTTGAAATAAAAATATTTTGAAATAAAACTGCTGTTCTTTTAAATCAATAGTCACATTTGATCAAATGAATTAAAAATGCAAATCTTAAAACTATGGAAAAAAAAAGTACACACCTAATGGAAAGTCCTCTTGGTTTCTATGTAAACACTATGGTTTTTACAAGGAACATTAAAAAAAGCTGAAGTGAGCTAAATTTATTAATATGTGTCAGTGACGAAACAGGCGTGAGTTTTGTTTTGAGCTACTACGCCAGAATGATTCATTCACAAATTTGGTGAGAACAAAGACCAGTCTGCTTTTAACCAGGGTTACGTTAGTGCAAATAAAAGGGGATCACAAGACTGGTGTGAGCTCTCATTATGACTTCAGCGTCTGACCCATGAAGAATGACAGCTAGACTGAGAAAATTACAGGGAGCGAAGCCGAGAAGGGTATCGCTTGATCGGCCTACTCAGACAGCACTTGTTTTTTTCCCATTATCCAGATTTATTCAGCACTGTAATTTTGTTTATCATGCTTTGTGCTTTGATATCTCAAAGCGTACTCTCCTGGCCTTTCGTTTTTAACTTTGAAGGCCAGGAGCAAATGGTAAAATAATCTTAGAAAGTCATCCTGTATCTTAAGATAATCGTCTGTTCACCTTCGTATTTTATAATAGATTTGACTACACTTTGGCTAAGGCTGTGAGAAATCTAGCCAGGATTTCTGATAACATCTGACAATCTGCCCCTCAGAGACAAATCCAGCCTTTCAAATCAAAATGATAATTCAGACCCAAAATTGCTAAGCGACTGCATGCTGAAAGTCTGCTTCCTGCTTTTTAAAATCCTGTTTTTCCAAATTCTTGCTTTTCTCCATGAATAATGAGGTGTAACACTGGCTGACATCTCTCCTGCCTTGTGGCCAATCACAATGGTTTAAAATACAGCAGGTCTATGGGTAAAAACTGATTGTTTTAGTCACAAAACACTCAACAGAACCTTCCAGGGGTCTGGTTCTTGACGTACTGCTTCCTCTCGCATAGGAAGTGTTGCACAGGCCAGCGTTTCGGGCGTCAGGCCCAGCTGTCAAAGTCACACATTAATTTAATGGCTGTTTTGAGAGTATTAGAAACAAACCTGCGTGAGACTGAACAGGTTTGTGACCTCAAACACACTTTAACGCACATCTCTCAAAACACTGAGAATGAACATCTGGCAACCTCCATTAGCCGAGCGGCTCCACCTCCTGCCATCTGAAAGGTGAAGGGGCCCATGGAGATGCTGATGATTTAGATTCAGAAAGAAAGGATTAGAATAAAAGGAGGGAGGAGCGTGTGAAAAGTCTGCTGCCTTTGAAAGGCTTTACATACAGTGAGAGACTCTAGGTGGCTGAGTGAAATCTGCCTTTGTGTGTATGCAAAGCTATATTGGGGATTCTGCATAATTAGTGTAAAAAAAGGAGTGTGATCCATTCAGAAACAAGAATATAAATAAAGCATAAGGAATGAGAGAGAAATGAAGGACAACTTCAGAGAGGAGGAAAGTCTATACAGCTGCACAAATAAAAACAGGTGGAGTGTGTCCATCCGGGAGATGAACAAGGAAAATAAGGCTGACCCACATTTCAGAGACCCACAGAGGACGGTGAAAGGGCGATAGAGGGTCTCTGTTTCATACTAGACATAACAGTCATGAATGAACGGCTTTTTAGTAAAATAATAGAAGTGTGACAGTGTAAGAGCACCACACAGTGTATGTACTTACTGCAAGATACAGCATGGTGTACATCGAAAATGAAGCATGTCCAGAAAAGAAGGATTTCCTGTAGGGAGAAAAAAAAAAAAATTAATTAACAATGTGTTTTATCATTAAACACACAAAAACATTCAAATTTATTTGTCAAGTTTCTATGATATATAAAACTGATTTATTTATTTAAAGTAAACATTTTATTTTAGTTTCAGTTTAAAGTTACATTTTGTTAATTTTGAAAGTCTGTAATGCTCACCAAAGCTGTTTATTTGATATAAATTAATTCATTCATTCATTAATTAAAAAAAAAAATGCTTGAAAAGCATTTTATTGTTTTTTTTGAAGTCTTTAATGCTCACCAAGGCTGTATAATAAAAAAATACTGTAAAAACAGGAATATTGTGAAAAATTATTACAATTTAAAATTCTTAATATTCTAAAATTCTTACCAGGGCTGTGTTTATTTGATTAAAACATACAGTAAAAAACAATAATAATAAATATAAAACATTTGTAAAAATATTTAATTGTTTTTGAAAGTCTTTATTTATTTATATTTATATATTTATTTATTTTTAAGGCTGCATTTTTCTGATAAAAAAAAAAAAAAAAAAAATACAATAAAAATTATTTAAAATTTTACAAAACATTTTATTGGTTTTTAAAGTCTTTAATGCTCACCAAGGCTGTGTTTGCTAAAAAAAAAAAAAAAATACAGTAAAAAAAGAAATATTATGAAAATTAATTACAGTTTAAAATCGTTAATGCTCACCGCATTTATTTGATAAAAAAATAAAAAATAAAATAAATGTTTAAAAGCATTTTATTGTGTTTGAAAGTCTTTAATGCTCACCAAGACTGCGTTTGATAAAAATACAGTAAAAACAATATTGTGTAAATGATTACAATTTAAAATCTTTAATGCTCACCAAGGCTGCATTTATTTGATTAAAAATAAAGTAAAATAATAATAATAATAATTTAACATTTTTAAAAACATTTGATTGTTTTTGCAAGTCTTTAATGCTCACCAAGGCTGCGTCTGATAAAAAATTCAGCAAGAACAGTAAAACTGAGAAAAATTTATTACAATTGAAATCTTTTATGCTCACCAAGGCTGTTTATTTCATAAAAAAATAAAATTAAAAAAAATAATACATTTTTAAAAACATTTTACTGTTTTTGAAAGTCTTTAAAACTCACCAAGACTGCGTTTGATAAAAATACAGTAAAAACAGTAATATTTTGAAAAATGACCACAATTGAAAATCTTTAATGCTCACCAAGGTGGCGTTTATTATACACTTAAAAAATAAATAAATGTGAGTGTTAATAATCTCACCGGGCTTCCTGCACTTTGCTGGAATCTCCAGTACATGTGTACTGAGTAATATATCCCAGAGAGCAGTTGATGGTAGAGTAGTTAGGCTGACAAACTTCTAGGAAGTGCGGCCTCAACCGTCCAACCGAGACTTTGGCGATGTCTGTGAACGACTGGCTGACGGCGCAGCCGAAGATGAACACGCCCACTTGTCTGTAAAGGGCGGAGACATATGGGTTTCCCACGAACGACTTGGAGCCCTGGTTCAGGTAATGGATCCTGTAGCATTCGCCAATCACAATCTAGAAGAACGATTTATTTTCAACGGAAAACATAAATCACTGATAGCTGAGATTAATATTACACACAAGCTCTGTTCCAAAACCTAGCGAAATTCTAAGAAAAAGCCAATTCAAAAATTCAAATGTATCAACTGTGATGCTCAGAACTGCTGCCTATATAGTGTTCCAAATTGCTCTTTTTTTTTGTTTCAATGTTGTTTAGGATGCCTGTGTAGGCAGCTGCCTATATAGGCACTAGTAAGCAAGGTTTTGGAACAAAGCTAAATGTCATTAAGATCAAAAAGCGATGGTGAATTTGTGAGATCACACCACAAACATTAATGTGTCATTGTGTATCACAAGATTTCAGTGGTCAGGTGAAGGGCATGCAGGGTGGAGTTAGACAAACATGCAAATGAGGTACCATTTAGGAAAGCACATGAATCAAAAAAGCAAGAAGAAATGAGAGAAAACAAGTAACTTGAGTTATGACTGAGCATGGCCTGCCCATTGCTGGTGATATTTTAATGATATGGAACGTATTATGCTTCTAAAGGTTATGGCTTTTTAGAGCAGTTAGAGTATGGGATTTGAAACCAGTGGGACGTAAATTTGAGCAGAGAGGCATGGGTTATGAAGTGTATAAACCATGCCTTAATGAGATATTTACTATCACTTGCTCTCTTTTTTTTTTTCCTCTTCGGACTGTAGAGGAACGCTGTTGTGGTGGTAGTGAAGAGTGGGACTGCTTTCCCTGAGGCCTAACCAAACTAGGACTGGAGACACTGCTAATTAACTACAGCTGTGTGAGGGGTGCCAACACACACACACACACACACACACACACACGCATATATACGTATATATATGCACACACAGTCCTTGTTTTAATCAGGAGAATTGCTGAGCATGGGAACATGTCTACCCCAGACAGTGAGGCATGCATGTCTCCTTATGGGATCTCCATGGAGTCATGGTTTGGTGTCATGCCAGTTTACAGGGGCTTTTACTGCAAGACCATTTCCCTCATCTCCACCACTTTATTCCACAAGGGGTTCGCCTGGCATCATGTTGAATTTTTGTTTTCAGATATTGTTTTGGAGTTTCACAAGAGCTAAAAGTAGGTTTGATGTTGCATTATTTCTTGTTCTTCATCGAACATGTGTTCTCCAGGTGACTGGGTTCATTTGTAAGAGGTTAACCCTTCGACAGCTGTCACAAAATCTGCTAATTCTACACCTCAGCAGCTGTGGGGCGGTTTAATCTCTTATCCAGATTTATCTGCACTCAAATTTTATTTTGTGAGGCTTTTAGTTAAGGTGTTTTTTTATTTATTTTAGTATTAAACTTTTTGTTTACATAATATATGTACTGTGCATATTTATGTATATATAAACACACACACATACAATATATATTTTGAAAATATGTATTTACATTTATAGTTATATTATACTACTTTTATTTTATTATAACTTTTATTTTGTATGCGATTAATCACGATTAATCGTTTGACATCGCTAATTTATTTTGTAATTTTTTCCATCTCACAAAATCTGTCAAGAACATATCCTGCTCATATTTCAAACCAAAATCAAAAAGAATAAAAAAAAACTATAAATACGAAATAAGATAAATATGAACATTTAGAAAAAATATATTTAGGATATTCATGATTATATTTATTTATTTAGCATTTTGATATTATTTCATGACAATTAATCATATTTTCCACCCAAATTCTCAGTTACACTTAAGAAAATTGTGAAAATAATTATGATAATTATAATAATTATGACAAAAATGCAAAAAATCCTTAATTGTTTTCTTGACATTAAAATATATTTTAAATGACTCATTTTGTAATTGTTTTGTAATTAATATTAATTTCATTAATTACTTACTTGCCTTTTTTTTCAAACTCCCTTGTGAAAAAGTTAAATGAGCACTTTAGTGTATTTTAAAATAAAATAAAAAAACTGTACTTGCAGGTAATATTCATTAAAGTCACTTAAGCATACTTAGAGTCTAGTGCTGTTAAACGATTATCGTGATTAATCGCATCGAAAATAAATGTTTTTGCTTACATAATGTGTGTGAACTCTGTAAATTTATTATGTAAAACTTTTTGTTTACATAATATATATGTGTGTACTGTAATCTAACATATTTTCATTACATGTATGTGTATATTTATATATAAATAATAGATATACAATGTACACACATAGTATATATTTTAATTGCACTATATATATTATTAGAAATGTGTATTTACAAATATATTTAAATACATTACATAACACTAAGTATATTCTTTAAAAGTATATTATTTCCAAAATAAGCACTCTTTTTAAAAGTATGCTAAAGTGTACTACTTCTTTACAAGGTTTCTATTATTATATTATTATTTCATACAATTTTATACAATCAGCATTGCTGTTTTTGAGAATTACTTTTTAAAAAAAGTAAAAACACAAAAAGAGCAATATATCACAAAACACATGCAAACAACAGAAGACAGAACAGAAAAGAGAATAAGATCGAGACAGAAAGAAGAAGAGAGACAGCGATAGCCCTGACCATGATAAATCTCTTGATGTTGAGTTATTCAAATTTTTTAAATGAAAGGATGGGATGGGGGGTATTGGTTAATAGATTTTAAAAGAATTATGGGTAGTATTCTCTGCTATAACTCACCATTTATTTGTACGGTTATTCTACTACTGGTCTAATGGGGGTGAGGGATGTAGATGGGTTGTTTATATGAATCAGTGGTATATTTATATGAATATATATATAAGAGAGAAACTTACAGCAAGGATGGCAATTAGAATGCCTGCGGCACAGAGCACGGCATCGCTTATGGTGTCCCCGTTTTTATTCGGGTACTGGATGGACTGGTCACTGCAGTAAAACCCGCGATGGTACGGCTTGATTGTGCTAGTTTCAATTATCAGGAAAGGCAGGCCAGCTACAGCGAAACACACACACGCACACACATAAAGAGAGAGAGGGGGAGAGAGAGAGAAAGAGAGAGAGATTTCAGGTCAGTCACAGAAAGACACACGCAGGTAGCGGCACAGCACAGCACACGGCAGCCGAGGATTATGGGAAATACCAGGCAGGGGAGGAGGGTCTGACATGGTAGTTCGGCTTCTGAGAGAGTACACAGCTACATATAGCTAAGGTTTAGCAGGTTCTCCTATGTAAAGGGTATAAACTACAATAACTCTCTCAAAAGACTTGATTTCCCATGCAGTCGCCCCACTCGCCTGGCCCCATGTCCCCTGTCTGAGGCCCCTCTGTGGGGCACTTACGCTGGCAATGGGCAGGAGGAGGCCCACGGCTGTCAGCACAGAAGACGGCACAGTGCTGTTTTTAAAGGCGTAGCGGATACTGTCGTCCGCGCAGTAGAACCCACGCTGGTACGGCTGCACTGTCGATTTATGCAACACCATCGAGGGCAGCATAACTACGCAAAAAACACACACACAGACCCCGTAGGGCGTGTCATGATACACACTTACCTGAGAGGGCAGGGATGTTTCACATGACTTAAATTCATTATGTGAAATGTAACGAAAAACTGTGAAATCAGTATTTTTGGCTTCTTTTTTTTTTTTTTTTTACCTTAAAGCATACATTTTAATTTTAAAGCAAAAATAATAATTAAACAGACATTTTGTTGGAAAACAAGATAAAAAAAAATACTGATTTCAATGTAAAAGCAAGAAAACAGTGCAAAAAGCATTAAAACTGAGCAAATGGCATTAAATATTAAAGCAATTGTCAATGGAAATGAATTAAAATTGACACCAACAGGCAAACTAGGAAGTTCTTGTAGCGTTTATCTAATCTCCCAAACAAAGCACTAGTTCAAAGTGTTGCTACTACAAGAACTGTGCATACAAAACCTCAGAGAGCGCACATAATGTGCTGTGTATCCAATACACATCGTCTTGAAGTAACAGTTTGCGTGTTTGCTAATTAAGTAATTTGCGCAAAGCGCCACAATAGCGAGAGAAGCTTCCCTTCCCTTTGGCTTGGGTTCAGGGCTATTGTCAGTGCAAAGTAGCTTAGAGCTAAAGACAATGCAGCCTAATGGCATTAAGCAAAGCTTTTCAGCAAACAATACTGTAGAGAGCTTCAGAGAACTAATTCAACACAGATAAGACCTTATAATGAACACCAAACCCATCAAAGTCCTTCATTACTTGCTTTGTAGTTATACTGAGTAATTCAAACTCATTTGTGACCCAGGACCACAAAACCAGTCATAAGGGTCAATTTGTCGAAATTGAGCTTTATACGTCATCTGAAAGCTGAATAAACAAAATTTCCACTGATGTATGGTTTGTTAGGATAGGACCGATATTTGACCGAGATATGACTATTTGAATATATGGAATCTGAGGGTGCAAAAAAATCAAAATATTGAGAAAATCACCTTTAAAGTTGCACAAATGAAGCTCTTACTAATGCATATTACTAATCAAAAATTAAGTTTTCATATATTTACAGTAGGAATTTTACAAAATGTCTTCATGAATCTTTACTTAATTTCCTATTTTTTTGTGGCATAAAAGAAAAATCAATAATTTTGACCCATACAATGTATTTTTGGCTGTTGCTACAAATATACCCCAGCGACTTAAGACTGGTTTTGTGGTCCAGGGTCACATTTGTAAAAGGGTCATTCCGTGACATCCCTGGCTCAAAATTTTTGATTTTGCAAATATTTTTTCTGAAGAAAGATAGACATGTATAGTGAACGAAATGTCATGGATGAATATTTACTGAGTAATCCACTATTTTGTAGAAGGGGGTCAAAATGGCAGGTTTCACCTGAGATTCAGAGTCAAATTACAGGGAGGTAAAAATGACTTGGTAGAATGAAGATTGGTAGGTCTGTTAGTAAAATCTGTTGCCTTTAGCAATCTTTGCTGCATTATGTGGCAATGGCGACCATTCAAAAATGTTTTTTTCCCCAAAGTTTGCATGCCTGTAACTCAAGAAGTATTAAAGATATCTTAATGCCCTTTTAGATATTGGGTCTTAACAAACTTCCCTTTTGGCATCTTTATTTTTAAGGCCCTGTATGTTTCCAGAGATATCTGAATATTAATATGGCTCCAGGAGTAAATCATTAAAATGTACACATTTTCAGTGGTCAAAAACCAAATGTGAGTCAGTTCGCAAAAATATGAGACTGAAGTGGCATACGAGCATACGAAACTTAGCAGAAGCTAGATATTATGGTTTAAATATAGATATTTTTCTTATAAAAATGCATTTATTCACTTCAGAAGGCCTTTATTAATCCTTTAGAGCCTTGTGGAGCGCTGCCATTATAAAGCTTGGAAGAGCCATTTTTTATATAACTTAAAAGTTTGATGTTAGCATGTTGCTAAGCTAACTGCAATATTATAAACGTAAACATACAAAACATGCAAATAATGGGTTGGAGTAAACCCATTTAGCATTTTTAGCACTTTATTTTGGGTCATCCACCATTTTGATTTATATCGCAAAGCATCGTGGGACTGCACTGTTTACAAAAAAGTATACAAAGTTGTTTAAGAATCTGAGAAGTAATCTTAAGAGGTAATTGTTTCAAGTTGTTGAGTCTATAAAGCTGTCTATATAGGCAGCTCACTAAGGTTTGGAACACAGATAGCATGTGGATATTTTGGAGACAGGTTATGTGGAGTTTTCAGGTTCATTTGTGGTTTTGCTACAACATTTTCACAGCAGTTTGGTTTATGTCTTTCTGCTTTAAGAGGGAGCTATGATGGAAGCACTTTTTGTGGTTTAAAGCAAAAACCTAAAGACTTATGTTGTGGAGGGTTTCCCTTGGTATAGAAATGAACAACAAACTACACGCACATTATTTGGCATGCATCTAAACCTGTGTATTTATTCAGTAGAGAAAAGGAGAGATGCCAGGCTGGGACCTCAGCCCAAAATGGCCGACTCATTAAAATGTCACACGTCCTGCAAAACACACGTCAGCTGTCATCATCCAGCCAACGGCGGGAAAAATAAATACATATTTTCAAATCAAAGCAAACTAAACATCAGACTCAAAGTTGTGGTGGGAGCTTTGAAAAGTTCCCCTTGAAAGATTGTAAAATGTGTGAATAGCAAGAAAAACAAAGCTTAGCTTACGCCGACCACCCAAATGTCTGGAACGGTGTTTGGAGCGAAAGAGAGAAGGGGGCGTTTGGGCTTTTTGTGGTTGGAGAGAGGGAAGGCTGCAGCCGTGGTGACTGATCCTTTCTAACACACAAATGTATACATACAATAAACCAAACTTTTAAGATGTAAGATCATACCAGCACTGGGAACCAGAACGTTCTGAAAAACAACTACCCTCAGGCATCTTTGCTTCTTTTCGCAAGCGAAACCTACTTATTCCTCAACCTCCAAAAACTTCATGACGACGTTCTTAAGCAAAATAACATGCAAAGGAACATGATCTTGTGGCTTTCTTATGCATAACATAAGCTACTTCATCTACATGCGGTCAAACACCTCTGTCTTTCTTCTCTCGCTCTTCTACTATTAAGACAGATCTAAGGAAGTAGACACTTTCTACACCTGCAAAAATATAGGGCTTTGAGCCACAGGAGTTGGCATAAAGTGTTCTCACGGGAGTGTGTTGGGGACGCTCAAAGAAACTTGACTTTACTAATTCAACCTCAGAGTATGAGACTGGGTGGAGGGAATACACGGACCTGGGGTACACATGCGGAAACGCAATGCAGACATGGACGCACATTCCTCCTTGGCACTGCCTGTGATGTTTTCAGATCTGCTCTGACCACAAGGTCAAATTTGCTTAGAGTGTCTGGAAAAAGCCAAGTCCTAGCGATCATATTTCATCATATGCGCACACATGTTCATGTACAGACAACAGACCATATACATTGCTGTTAGGGTGTGTATGTATATGCACACGGATAAAATCAAATTGTAAACAAATATGTTAGACGAGTGGGGAATAAGAACCCAAATGGTCTTCAAAGCTGGAGTACAATGCATCTTTAGTGGAAAAGACGACACAAAATACTAATAACTAATAAGTTGCAGGGCATACTTTTTGTGGTTGGCATAGTATAAACTTAGCACAACTGAAAGAGGAGCACTAAGCAGCCACAAAACCCGAATAGTTCTGAAATGTGTGTTTGTGCATGAAGATCTCCACATTACTTCCATGTGTTTGTGAAAAGCCTTCTGTCTGTGCCCAATGATGTTGGCCGAAAGCCCATGTCATGCCAGGACGCTGTTGTTCTGCCACCCATGCCATCACCAGAAGAGAGGATTGGTATGCTGAGACTCTCCTCAATCTAGCCTTTTTTTCTCACTCTTCAACAATGTTCATGCCGAAAGACACAATCTGAAGAGCAACTTCACTTAAAACTCCTAACATTGAGCCATGGTGCTTATGTGGGAGACAAAGGTTTGAAAGTAATCCAAAGGCTTGAAAAGGTACAAATATAGACCATTTTAGAGAAACAATATAAATTCAAATTCTTCTCATCTAGTTAACTTTTTCTGAAGTGCTTCAAACAAATCTCAAAAGAACTTTCAAAGGTTCAGTGCCACTAACAAACTGAGGATGGGACTAGATCTGATGTGATTTGTTGTTTTAAATCTACTATAACTCTCTCTACTTAACCTTCCTGGTACAATAGTAACTATGTGGCTCAGTAACTTTGAAAGAAGGAAGGGAGGAAACCACAAGCCTGAGGTCTGTGCAAAGTTAATTAAATAGAAATAAATTCAGGCTGATTCACAATGAACCCATGGCCACTAGCAAAGAGTGTTGAGTGGTGACCTACAGAAACAAAGAGGGAGCTGTCCAAGTTAAACAGCTCTTATCGCATCCTCGTGTCAAGGGAGCCATGTGAAAAATATTAAAAGCTTAACTGATGTCAAACAGAGCAGTGTCCTTGTCAAGATGTATTTACTTAATGTCAGATATAACCAGATTACAACTGTTGCAGTCAATGTGCAAATTATACAATGGTGCAATCAATGTTATTCATTGCTTTTAAAAAATGTGATGTTTTAATGTGATCATTTTAAAAGATTACTTACACATATTAAACAGAAAGAAAATAATTAAGCGGTACAGAACCCCCCCCCCCAAAACCCTAGTCAGAGAGTTTGTCATATGATGGTTAAAGAGAGTCAGTTCAAAGTGGTGCTGGACCACTGGGTTCACTGCGTATGAACTCTCAATTTGGTCTCTGACTTAACGCTCAATATGAGCTTAATGAAAAACAATGGGGCCAAAATCTATTGGGACCTCATGCACTATACACCAGACACACTCACAAAACAATTATAAGTGGGTGGCAGAGTGGTGCATTGTGGGGGAAATTTTTCTATTTGCGTTATCAGATGTGGGCATGCAGCCTTTCTGCTCTGAGAAGGGGAACGGCTAGACGCCAGTCAGTCGCTATGAGCAACCACTGAGCCGGCACTTCTGGCCGACAGGCCAGAACGGAAATCAGTTGTGGAAAATCAATGTTTATATAAGAAATGGGACTATTCTTATCGGACGCCATCGACTATTGGTGGATAGTTGAAGCCTAGAGGGAAAACGTGTATGTGTGTCTGCTATGAGATTACATTGACAGATCTTATATGAAGTTGTGTAAATGTGTAAGAGATTGTGGCATAATAAGCTTTGATTGACTTTGACTGCTCATGTTGTCCAACTGGGTCATATCTGACAGAAAAGGCCACTGGAAGTAATGCAGTCTGACAGAATCACTTTGTTGCTGGGTCGGGCTGTTTGAGATGTTGAAACAGCGCAAAATTAAAGGCTATTCTATTTATTAGACATCTGTTCAAAATCCTAAACCATTAGGACTTAAAACTGCAGTCAGAATTTCTGAAATGTTTGACCTTTCCTTCAAAGCTTCTGAAAGCTTCTCGCTCTAAAGGAAGTAGTGGTATTGACTGTGTGATGGGGTGAAAATGAACTGCATTGTGAAGCAGAAGCCCTGAATGACTATTAAAGGCCGATCTGTCATTGTTAGGCCAAAGATGCATTGCTGAATAGGAATGAAGCGGGAAGAAGGCTTTGTGAAGAGATGCGTATGCAAGAAAGGCCTTCTCCCGTCAGGGGCCGTCTGCCATTGTACAATGACCTCACTGAGAGGACAACATATCCTGCATAAGCATAAAAACCATGAAACACTTACATATACACATTTACGTTTAAGGTTTCTTTAGATGCACAGAGAAGAACCAAGTTAAGAAATCAGATGTAGGATAGCGTGACTGTGCCTTTGTGCAGGAGGCTTGAGGTAAGTTAACATGAAGTACAAATTTAAAAATGTGGCAGAAGAAATACACAGACAAACAAAGATTCTCCGAAATGGAAACCACATTTACCACAACAGATACTCTAGGCATGTCTCCTCATAACGTGGCCCCTGTTTGAGTCATGCATATTAAGTCTTCCTGTAGCTAGTGTGCAAAGATATCACATAATAAGTGTCACGAGTCAGAAACACGCTTAAAGGTTGCTAAGAAAAAGGAATGGTCATATAATGTAAAATAAACATGGGTGTTTTACAGCTTATGCTCTTTAGGAAAGTCTTTATGAGCTTAAATTGCTCAATGACACATTGAGTCAAACATACCAGGCTTTGATTGCATAATTTCCTACATTAAATAAATGATTAAATGAATGTTGTTGAAAGTTGTTTTAGATAACGTGTACAGGAAGTTAATCAGTGAATGACTACTTCTGGTGATTCACTTCACTCAAAGGTTTCACCTTGTGCCAGAACTAAGGTGTCAAGATTTAATGGGTAATCGGAGCCAATATGAGCCAACTCAACTGCCATTGGGGTGGATGGGAATGCTCTTGTTCAACACTTCAGGTTCTTGGCTGGAGAACATATTGCTCATCCACCCATGAGCATGCAGTTCCGGCAACCTGAGTCCCAATTGGATTCAGTGAGTCTGGGGTGAAGGTGATTCCTTGTGCCAGAACTAAGGTGTCAAGATTTGGCTGGTTAACAGGGCCATTATTAGCCAAATCAACTGCCATTGAGCTGGATGGTAATGTTAAAAGGTATCTTTCTCCAGGTACTAAGATCTCCTTGGCCAGAACTTTGTTCTCAGGTTCTTGGCTGGAGAACATGTTGGCCACACACCCATGAGTGTGCAGATCCTGCAACCTGAATCCCAATTAGACACAATGAGTCTGGGGTGAACGTGATTCATAACAAACCTGATACGAGGAAAGACCTTTCCAACCATTTTCAATCTACAATGGCAACAATCAGGACTACACCTTGTAGAAACAATGCACACAAGACAGTGTGCAAGAATAGAATCATTTTAGATACAAGCGTGTCCTCTGAGGCCACTAAGGGGTGACGTGAGGGTTTGTTGTTTAGCTCCATTGATGGCTTTATCATCAGTGATCTGCACAGGGCTTGTGGCCAGGGCCTTCACACAATGCGAGAGCCTGTGGAGGATGCAGAGTGAGGGAGAACAGGCATGGTAACCCCTGTGGGAATCTGTTGAGAATGAGTGGCTCACTGCCAACTCTCATGAGACTCTCACTGGCTGAAAGACTGAAGCCGAACACAAAAGAGAAAGCCACCCCTGCTGGGAACAAGGGAAATGTAAGAGGAGGGCTTCATTAATTACTGGGAGAAAGGTAAATGCAGGGAGGGCGACAGGGCTGAAGGAAGAGAGGGTGGCCACTGAAATCTAATGCAACGCCAAAACAGGAAGCATAAGGTATATTTAGAACAAAGTTTGAGTGGACCGAGGTTTGTAATACCTGGAGAAAGCCATACCAGCATTCCCATTCATCTCAGCGGCAATTGCTCAGCTGGCACAGGACCCTCAAGAAGTCATTGATTTGAAGTTTCTCAATGCAATTATTTGTGACCCAATCACCTATGACATAAAATGCTTCGTGACTAATCACTTTGTAGAGTTTGGCAGAAAATGATATCATGACAATCCTGATTGGATGATGTCACCACAAGAGCACGCACAGGGCCAAACCCTTCACTAGTGACTAATCTGAGTTACACCCTATCCCAAATGGCACCCTAAAACTTTGCGGTGCTCATCCAAGTCTACGCTTGCAAAAGTGTGCACCGACGCACAAAGCAAGAAATGGGATACCCTATGACCTTCACAGGCATTCCAAGAAATGCAAGTCCGTAAGACTGATCAAGTGCACCATTTGGAACAGGGTCTTGGTATAACTTGGTATGTATATAGTATACCCTTGATAACCAGTCAGACCTTGACCCTTTGGTGAGGACATGCCATTTATAAAAAGTTCTGCACTTGCTCACTGGAATGAGAACGCCCTGTGTGGGATTCTTCAGAAGTCAGAGGTGCATTTCAAACTTGATTGACATTTCCGAAACACACGCAGATCCATTCTGGCTCCCGGACACATAATCCACAAACCCACCTAGACTAAACACTAAAACACACACAGAAGTACACACAAAGAGATTAACGTTCTCTGTCACCTTTGACCTATGCACTCTGACCTCTGGAATGTGTGGTCTCAGTAGCACCCTGCATGTTTTTCTCTCTTCTGCCCCCACTGCAGTACAGAAGCACTGACCCGAACACTAAGACCATACCCGTGACCCATCACTTACAGATATCCATGTCAGAAAGAGACCGTTTCCAATACTGATCAATGTGGGCAAACTCGAATCTACTAACCTCATTTCCATCTGACCCAACGGGCTACCTAATCAATGTTAATTATATCTGTGTCTCTCAGTTCGACAACATGGAAATACCGCCACACTCCATGCACTGCCCACCAGGCCACTTTTTGTGCATCACATATTTTGTTGTCTCCAAAAGCACAATGCCAAAGAGACTGGTCCAAACCTTGGTCAGAGGTACCAAGTGCAACCTGACAGAACAAGAAAACAGCAAATTATTCTCCACTTGTTGCAGGAGCATCATGCCTGGTTAGGACACGGTGCACAATTTGGAAGAAAAACAGACTTGTGAATGTTTGTTTGGTTTATGACCAAAACTTCACTGTGTTTTTAAGTACTGTATGTGAGAGGGACCCCTGCTGTCACTGTTTTCTGCTCTCTCATATGCACCAGTGTCACTCCATTAGCTTTGTCTATGCAAGCTGCTGTGGTCAGCAAAGCCGTGCACATTGGCAATCCTACCTTTCTCACTCTCTCAATACATTAGATAGGCTCTGGGGCTGGGGCCCAGCTCAAAACATGTGCTTACGCACAGCAATTTTAACTCACGGAAATCGACGCCAGGGTCGTGCCTTTTCACACGGGCATCTGAGTGCAGCCTTGCAAGGGGGCTGATAACGCTGTGTGCAAATGACTAGGATCATGTCCGAAAATCACCCACCATAACCTTACATAGTGCACTATTTGAAGGGATACCCATTTGTAGAGGTGTCCGGAGTGGACGTTTAATCCCATAATGCATCATAATAAGGAGGTGTCTCAGCAGATGCCAACATCTGCCGCACTTCTGGGCCACTCGTTATCTGGATTTGCTCACTCGTTTTCATTTATTCTTCCAAGTGGACTGTATTAGTGATCTAATATAGGACACACAGAATGAGTGTTAAGGTGACGATTCTGGATACAGCCTAGGGCTGTGTTTCAATAGGCATACTGGTGTTTCTTTACTTTTGAGTGAATACATATTAAAAATTATGGGAAAGAGAAGTCTCCTTGTGTTGTGCAAGAGGTTGTGGGTAGTACAGATGAAAAAGAATATGCACTAGGCACATTTAGCCTACTTTTATCAACATACTGATGCAGTAATTCTTATTTTGCATACTATTTAGGATGATCTGCAACAATACAAAAGCCCTCCAATTCCCAAACATGTCAAAAGTGTTTACTAGAGGAGAATTATTAACAGAGCTTCGAGTCAAGCTGTCTGTGTTTAACAAACATTCCCAAATGAGATGTTTATTAAAATTATAAATATATAAACATATCACCCATCAAGAGTAAAATCACAGTGCACGGGGGTGTAATGGAAACGTGTCGAAGCCGCTCTGTTATTTAACCTTTTTGATCTCTTCCCCACCCACAAACAGCCCCTAGAGGAGACCAGCAAACCAAATATTTTTATCTTACAGAATACATGAGGACACATAAATAGAATTTACAGTGGTTTTTGTGAATAAGTGTTCCTGTGTTTATTTAAATTATGCAGTAAATAGGCCAAGCATGTCAAAATAAAAGGCTGGAGATCCCACTAAATCAAGCAAGGCAAAGGTTCCCCAAAAAAAGTCACTGTGCCAAGTGTGTCACATTCTTTGGAAGGTCTGTTTACTTTGCCTTTAGGTGAGGAAATGTACAACTGCACAACTGCTGGCCAGCTTCCCTAGGTCAAAGGTCAAACCCAGTCTTTTTCTTCTCACAGTAAACTGTAATTAAACAAATGAACACCAACTGTCTCTCTGCCTCTTTTTTTGCATTTCTTTACCAAGGTCATAAAATAACGTAATAAACGCTTATAGCTCAGGAGAAGTGGCTTCTTTGGACTGGCGTATCTTTTTTCCCTCTCCATCAATCCTTTCATCCCTACCGGCCACTTCACAGACCCTAGGGTCAGTGGTGTGTTATGATTTTGGAGGTGTGTGCATTTAGGGGTTAACCTAGGCCACCACAGCCTGGTGTGAGCATCTTCATTGGGGTAGAGGCCAGGAACTGCTCCCATCTCCCACCCTGCCCTGGAGCTGAACAGAAAAAACTGCCACAGACTTAACACTACAACCAAAGCATCTGAAAATAGCAATCTACGCTCTTCCAGAGTGTGAGAGCTGCATTCAAGCTTTTGGTGTGGTGTGTATGAGAATGAGATCATGGAAATGGCAATGTCTAAATGTGTTTATTATGTCTATGAGTGTATTATATTGACACGTTTGTGTAAGCTGCACTTCTTATTGTGGGTGTGTGCTTCTGCAGATAGTAACAATAACAGTAAAGGTGTAAACGATCACAGCATTGTTCTCCTGCTACTACTCCACCCACCAGGAAACATCCCAGAGAAAAAAAAAGAAAGACTAAACTCTACTATAAACCAACGTCAAAAGTACTGGCGTCGGTACCAGTCAGTACTGAAATTTTAAAGATGTGACAATACAAGCATTTCCTGCTAGCAGTTTGAGGTGCTGTTGAGCGGATTCTTAAAAACCTCTGATTGGTCATTGTGTTCATGCGCTCAACAGATAAGTCTGTGATTGGCCTGTGATTGGCTACAGTGCTCATCGCTTCACGCTCTTCACCGAGCGCTTACGCAGAAACACACAGAAGCGTTTGAAAGTTGAGTCTATCTGTGGATCCATCTGTGAACCTGCTGATAGACCCATCTGTTAAGTGCGTGAACACAGTGGACAATTTAAAAATCTGCTCAACAGTGCTTAAAATGATAACGGGAAATGCCGGTATCGAATGGTAAGTAAGTCGGCACTTTTGACAACACTAATATAAAGCATAGAGATACTGATGCAGTGATGCATATGCATATGACATGTGCATGTGTATATACATTCAGTGTTTAACTCACAGAGAAAGGAAACCTATGGGGAGAACAGGAGAAATGGGATAGGGAAATGTTGCGAGCCAGACTCAAGCTTATATTTCCACAACTGAATGTTCTAACCACTACGCCACAGCTCCGGCATGTAATATATATTATATATATATATATATAAAAATAATAACTGCTACAATACAAATTCCAAAATCTGATCAAGTAAAACCTGTCAAAGGTTTCTGAACATTAAGATTTTTAATGTATTTTAAAGAAGTCTCTTCTGCTCACCAAGCTTACATTTATTTGATCCAAAGTACAGCAAAACAGTACCATTTTGAAAAAAAAAAGTTTATTTAAAATAACTGTTTTTTATTTGAATATATTTTAGAATGTAATTTATTCCAGTGATCATTACTCCAGTCACATGATCCTTCAGACATCATTCTAATATTCTGATTTGCTGATAAATAAAAAAACATTTATTATTATTATTATGTTGAAAACAGCTAAGTATAATTTTTTCAGGTCTCTTTGATGAATAGAAAGTTCAGAATAACAGGATTTATCTGAAATAGAAATCTTTTGTAACATTATAAATGTCTTTATCATCACTTTTGATCCATTTAAAGCATCCTTGCTAAATAAAAGTATTAATTTCTATAATTTCCTACAATTTTCTATAATTTCTATAATGTTACAAAGGCTTTTTATTACAGATAAATGCTGACCTTTGGATCTTTCTATTCATCAAAGAATCCTGAAAAAAAAATGCACTCAACTGTTTTAAATATTGAAAATAATAATAATAATAAAAAATGTTTCTTAAACAGCAAATCAGCATATTAGAATGACTTCTGAAGGATCATGTGACATGAAAATCTAGCTTTGATCACAGAAAAAAAATTACATTTTAAAATGTATTTAAATAGAAAGCAGTTACTTTAAAAAGTGAAAATATTTCACAATATTACTGCTTTTGCTGTAGTTTGAATCAAATAAATGGTTGGTGAGCAGTAGAGACATCTTTAAAAATCTTACTGTTCAAAAACTTTTTAGTGTATCTATTGCTGAGGGTGAAAAATTAATTATATAAAAATTGAGTTTTGGAACCCACAAACACATACCAGACTAAATTTCATCAAAGAATGTTTTGTGTGCATCAGTACTATTTTAGTATTAGAGCCAAAAGTCATAATTAATAGTTTGTTAATAGTGAGAATTGGACCTTAAACCGTAAACGTTTTCATTTAATATTTTGTGTTTAAGCTTTATTCCCAATAATGCAAACAACTTTTAATTGTTTCAGTTAACTAGAACTCTGCTGTATATAAACGCGCTGACACTTGAGTCATCTACTGAAACGGATTTTACATCATTTCCTTCTAGACCCACTCTTCTCTTTTCAGATATTACACACTTCATCTTTAATAAACCAACCAAGCTATAAGAGGATTCCTTACCTAAGGGAGCGACAAACTGAATCCAAAAGTTACATTTGAGCTACATCATTTGTTTGTGCATTATCCATCACATTAGAATATTACCCTCGGTGACACAGGTCTCATTAGCATATGAATGCGTGCAGGGTGACTGCCCTTTAGGGGCCAGCTAGGCTTACACTCAGGAATGCTGAGCACCCTGGACTTAATCCATATGACCCAGAAAAAGTGAAAGAGCGTTTGTCGTGTGAAGGCTGCAGAGGTCACCCTTGGCCTTTTGGTGCTAGATGAGATGCCCACACTGGATTTGAAGAAATCCCATTCCAGAAAACACATGCACACACTCCAGAAAAATTCCAACACCCTGGAATTATAATCAAAAAGCTGAGTGAACTGGAGGACGATTGTTCCTCATCCTCATGCATCCCACAGACTCGCACACACACAATGCCCCATTTGCTAAAACAATAGCTGACAGGATACAATATGGACTAGCGAGAGGAAATAGACTACAATTAGACTGAGAATAAATAAACAAATCATTTGTGTGTTTACCTCGTAGAGAGGCATACAAACCAGCAGGAGCTCCTCATCCTTGCCTCCAGAGTCCTGAAGATCTTACGCTATTGTTCCGAGAGCAAACAGAGAGCCGTAAACCATCAGATATGTGGTCGAAGATCACAGTGTCCATGCTAGGAGGAATTTAGTGACCGTAACAAACCTGAGGAGTGTGTTATATGTGCTCCAAGATGTGATAAAGATGTACCCGACTGTCTGACCACACACACACACACACACACACACACACACAGCCAGCTGATGGTCACTCGTGCTCATGTCTAATTGCTACCTACGGCAGCCCACTTCATCGCATAAACTCTACAAGCATGTAATTAAACCACATGGCAGCGACCTCAGAAACCAGCCTCTCTCAGACGCACACAAACACCCTCGCAGGTTCTTGTGCAAACAGTCAAACACGTAGTATTGCACATGTGCACTTACACATACACAAATACAGAGCGTGGGCACTATGTTTTGACAGCGTCATTACCAGCGGTGAAGCCGAGGCAAGGCGAGGCAGTCTGTGACTCCATCTGAGGCCCAGATGACTCTACTGTACTCCAAGTGCACTCATATGGAAACCATTCCTACATCGCACTGTAACCTTCCAGCCTTAATGCTGAGTATTACAAAATACAGCTCCCTCCGGAGACTCCTAACATCGCTTTCCAAAGATCTGTGGCAGCTTCTGATTCAGAGGAATGACTTCTGAATTTCTGCTTTATGTTTCACGGAACCCAGCTTGATTTTAGGTCAATGGCAAAGTTGGTGTTATTTTATTGTCTAATATGTCACGGCATTATGTAATATGCAGAAATAGCAATTTCTTTTGTCATTCCTCGATATAAAGTTGCTGGAAAAAGTCACTTAAGGCTGAAGGCTGTCTGCAATAAGTCTTACTAAATGTCAACTTTCTATCCAGCTCTAATCTTGCAGCTTAATTCTGCACGTTACTATTGTAACACAAGCTGTAATGTTAAGCCATGGTGGTCTTTCAGACAACTAGAGTTCGAGCCCTGCTCGCGTCATTTTCTGATGCCTGTCAAATCAGGGATCACCAATATAAAAAAGCTAGATTTTTTTTTTTGGTAACACTTTATAATATCTTTCATTTGTATCTCCATATAAACTGTTCAAAAGTTGTTGTTTTTTTATGTTTTCACGCATTTATTTGGTTAAGATACAGTACAAAAGACAGAAATATTTTTATAATTTAAAGCATCCATTTTCTATTTTAATATATTTTTATATTTTAACATATTTGTTATTATTATTAATGTTTAAAACAAATGTTTCGAATAATATTTTTTGTGGAAAGCTTCATATAAAAACTGTTCAAAAGTTGTTTATTTAAGAAGTACTCACTAAGGCTGCATAAAATAAAAATATAAATTGTGAAATATTATTACAATAATTATTTAAAGTAACCATTTTCTATTTGAATATTTTTTTATATTTTAATATATATTTTTTTATTATTATCAACATTGAAAACAACTGATCTGATTAATATTTCTGTAGAAACTGGATATTTTCAGAAATATTTTATGAATATAAAGTTCAAAAGAACAGCATTTATTTGAAATATAAATAATTTTGTAACATTATAAACGTCTTGATTATCACTTCTGAGCCATTTAATGCATCAGATGTATTAATTTCTTAAATATATATATATATATATATTTTTTTTCTCATTAAAATGCAGTAAAAACAAACTATAAATTAATATTAAATTAATAACTTAAATATTATTTAATTTAAAGAACCCATTTTCTATTTTAATACATTTTTATATTTTGATATATTTACTATTATTATTATCATCAGTGTTGAAAACAACTGTTCTGATTAATATTTTTGTGGAAACTGGATTTTTTAGAATTCTTTTATGAATATAAATTTCAAAAGAACAGCATTTATCTGAAATATAAATAGTTTTGTAACATTATAAAGGTATTATCATTTAATGCATCAGAAGTATTAATTTCTTTTTAAAAATAATCATAAAAACATACTACTGTTTAAAAGTTTGGGGTTGGTAATTTAAAAAAAAAAGTGTTTTATAAGAAGCCTCTAACTCACTAAGGTTGCATTTATTTGATGAAAATATAGTAAAAATATAAATTGTAAAATATTATTACAATTTAAATCAACTATTTTCTATTTTAATATATTTTATATTTTAATATATTTATTATTATTATCAATGTTGAAAACAACTGTTCTGAACAATATTTTTGTGGAAATGTATTTTTTCAGAATATTTTTATTTTAAGTTCAAAAGAACAACACTTATTTGACAAATATTTTTGTAACATTATAAAGGTATTTATTATTACTTCAGAGGCATTTAATGCATCAGAAGTATTAATTTCTTAAAAAAATAATAATAATAATAAAAAAAAAAAAACCACTTACTGTTCAAAATTTGGGGTTGGTAAGTTTTTATACGACGTCTTTTACTCACTAAGAATGCATTTATTTGATAAAAATACCGAAACATTATTACAATTTAAAGTAACCATTTTCTATTTTAATATATTTTTAGATTCTAATATATTAATTATTATTCTCAAAGTTGAAATACAACTCACAATATAGCTATGGTTGAAAACCATGTAACTCCAGTAACGGAGGACATGCGTGTACAGTTGAGTGACCTTACTAAAAAGAATTGCTGAAAAGCACCGTAAACTTTTTGCAAAACACATGTAAACTATATAAACAGGATGTGGAAATGTCGCAACAGCAAAAGTTAATGGACCGTTACTACAGGAGGACTTCATCCGTCCATCTGACTGACAGCTACGACCGGTCAAAGTCTTTCCTGAACACCATGTGGCGGCTTTAGAGGTCTCCTGCAATTACACCCTGCGAATGAGAGAAAGAGGGAGGGTTTGGGGCTCGGGGAAACGACGCAGAAAAAAAAACTGGGGGGATTACATTTCACAGCACAGCTGGCCACACCTAGGGCAAAGAGTCGTAGCGAGGGAGGGAAAACAGGAGAACGGCCTAGCGAGACTACCTTTTCCTCTTCCCTCCCTTTCCTGCGTTTGCCCCTGCATACACACCAACCGAAAATTATACCAGATGTCACTTCAAGAGTGAAAGCCGCCCTCGTCTGCGATGAAGAATTTGAGAAATTCTGGAAAATATTTATAGAGGTGGGCCAGACCTTCTCAGCTTCAGAGGTGGAGGTTAATGCAGTCAGACCTAAATGAGAGAGACTCCCAAAGGGTTCTCTGGCACTCCATAACTCTAGCATCGCCCTCCTGGAATGTCACGGATAAAGGAGAAGTTAAAAGCAGCTAAAAACGACCAGAAATCACGAGACCGAAACCTTTTCCTTCGCTTTGATCTCATCACTAGGTTACATGACTAATTGTGAACAACTGACGACCAAAGTTGTTCAGACATTGTTTTCATTCAGGCTGAGTGTTGACGGTGGTGATATCTTGCAGTATTTTGAGTTGAGTTCTCAATTTTATTCCAACAAGTAAACAAGAAAACTCTTTAAGAATTGATGCCTCCCACGAGAGGTACAGGGAAGCAGCTTGGCCAAACCTTTTAGACCGGGAAACTGGATTGAATGTCACTGGTAAGCCAAGTACGCTTCATATCTTTGGAGTATGAACAAGGAGCACATGAACAGGCATTTCCACCAATCTCTAACCATGCAAAAAGCGTCAATGTTATGCGTTTATCATATTAGGATTAATGTCACCAAGCCTATCAAAATTTTTCAATGCAAATTCAAAAAAATAAATTATCAGATCAGTATTTTTTTTTTCATTATCTTCATGACAACTATGTAAATTTCCATCCCAACTGTCATTTCCAATTGCTATATTATATATATATATATATATATATATTTACAATTTAATATACTTAATATTATATATTAAATTGTAATATATTAAAATAATACAATAATTATTATCTTTGTAATATTATATATTATAAAATGTAAATAAAAATACAAAATTAAAATTGGAATACAATTTGAACATATATATATACACACACACATAACAAATGTAATAAAATAATATTAATATATTATTATATAATTTAATGGTATATATATATATATATATATAAAGTATAATA
>JAHKKF010532839.1:0-22440 GCA_019740295.1 Labeo calbasu
CTAGAATCTGAGACTAACTTTTTAGTCTAATGTTTTTTTAACTTTGGATTTGACCAGTTGACTTGAATATTGACTACTGGCTCCAAATTAGAGACTAGTGAACAATACAGTTTCACAAGTAGAAATGTTGTCCTGTGCCCCAGAAATTAAAAACTTGAATATAAAGATCAGTCCCTTTATTGCCAGTTTAGAAAAAATAGGCATGTGTTAAATATAAAAAAAAGAATAATTTGTTTTTATTGAATCTTCATATGCTTCATATGCATGACTTAAAATGATTACAGTCTTTTGAAATGTTTGAATTTCAAATTCAGTTACTATTTAGTTAACCAAGTCTTGTTACAAAACATATTACCAAGTCACTTGCATTGCACTCAACGTATTTTATTATTTTCACAAATTCCAGGGGAACCCATGACATAGATGTTGCTAGTATTCTCTTTTGTTTGAGCAAGAATGCTACAGTTTAGTTTAGTTTGGTTTAGTTTAGTGAGCATTCAGTCACTCCAAACTAATGATTTCAACTGTGTGTTTACTTACAAGTTAAGCAATTACAAGTTTTTGGAGTTGTGATTTGTGTGCCAAGGTGTGTCTGAATTGTGGTGTGTTTATGCCAAGGTTTCCCTACTAGTTAGACAACTGACATATGACACCAGACTCCAAATAATCAAAGTTTCTTTTGGCTAAGTTGTGCTGGATATTCCACAATGATAATATATTCTTTATGATTGAAAGACTTCAGGCGTCTTTTTTTTTTTGTTTGCTTCTTTTAATGTACTGTATTGCATCAGTGTACAAGTTTAAGATGTGTTTGGGCAAAATCTGTGATCCAAAGAGGATGTTACATATATGTCCCACAGAGCAGGAGTTTTCAAGCTGGGGGGTACATGGAAATATATTCAGGACAAAAAATTCAGAATGAATTAAAAAACCTAAAACTGTCTTGTCTTATTTTGCAGAAAGTTAGTGAGAAGGTCGGAGGGGCAGAGGGAACCAAACTAGATGAAGACTTCGTGGAAATGGAAAAGGTAAGTTTCCTGCAGCAAGAGAGATGTGATTCTCATTCAAGAAGCATAGCAATGAGCATTTGGTTGTTTATTAGAAGTTTCTAATTTTGGAAGGTTTAATTAGGTCATCTGTAGACATAAAATTCTACTTTAGCGCAACCTAATTAAGTGAGAATAAATTGAGTGTGATTATGTGTGTGTATTTTAGAGTGTCTGTTATAAAGATAGTTAAAACAGCAGGATGGATAGATGAATGACAAAATGGAGGACTGAGCAACTACTGGGGTCTGTAGGCAAGAAAAGATGCATAATGCATATGGTAACACTTTACAATAAGGTGTCATTTGTTAACATTAGTTACTGTATTACCTAACATGAACAAACTATAAACAAAACATTTATTACACTATTTATTCATCTTTGTTAATGTTAGTTAATAAGAATACAGTTGTTCATTGTTAATTCATGTTAGTTCACAGTGCATTAACTAATGTTGACAAACACAACTTGTGATTTTTATAATGCATTAGTAAATGCTGAAATTCACATTAACTAAGATTAATAAATGGTGTAGAAATATTGTTCATTATTAGTTCATATTAACTAATGTAGATAACTAATGTTAACTAATGAACCTTATTGTAAAGTGTTACCAGATATATATAAATATAGTTAGTGTAGTTATGTATTTTCCTTTCTAGAGCATATAGTTATGATTGGAGGAAAAATAACTTGACATTAACTTGGCCCCTTTTGTGAAGTTGGATGTGTAATGTCAGACACTGGTTTTGCCAGATGTGCATGTGTTTTAATTCCTTCTTAACTTTCATTCTTATTATCTGAATGTGTTAAATTTGTCTAGTATTAATCTTAAATATTTAAATAGCTTCTTGTTAATTGTATGACTTTTATTTATTCTGTTTTTGTTGTAAAGATAGCTTTGCTCCTGACATGATGTCGTCAAATACATTTATTCTTTGCTATTCTCATCTTTACTATAACATAGAAAGTTGATGTCACCACAAGGGCGGTGTTGGACATTATGACCAAGACAACGGAATACCTGCAGCCCAATCCAGGTAAATATGAAGAATAGTTTAGTTTTTAATAGTATATCTCTAGTTTAAAAAAAATGAAAATCTTATTAATGTACATCTTGGTTTTGTTTTTATAGCAACTCGTGCCAAAATGAGTATGATGAGCTCCATGTCTAAAATTCGTGGTGGAGATAAAGGTCCTGGCTACACACAGACTGAAGTCATCCTGGGAGAGTCCATGCAAAAGTTTGGCAGGGAACTCGGGGAGGAATCCTGCTTTGGTAATGCTTGCTTTGTTATAAACATACACAGTGTGAGAGCTTGTGGGCAGCTCTCCCACACATAGCGCAGTATAAACATACACACATGTAAACTGGCTTATTCCAAAATAATGAGTTTTATCTGCAAGTTATTAACAAGCTCTGTTGACATAATAGTTTCTTAGTTTGAAAACTAGATTAAACAATAAACTATGCCTCATCTTTATGTTGGCATGCAAAAATCCATCAACTACCTGAATTTATTGATCATCAGGAAAATATTGTGTTAATATTTAAATGTTAAAAGGGGTCATAAACTGAGAAATCAAAATTCACTTGATCTTTTGACATACTAGAGGTCATTGTATGGTGGTCTAAGCAGAAACCAAATGATAAAGATGCCTCAGAAGACAAGAAAACACTGTACAGTGCCAAGTTGTGGAACGCAATCTTTGCATTGCGTTCCTTCTGATCGCAACATTAGAAAAGAGTGGATGAACTTTGTTTTTAATGAAGTTCCAGACAGCGTCAACAAGAACTTGGTCCTTTGTTCACTTTAATTTTACTGCGGATTTTATTACAAACATAGCACAGTTCGACGCAGGATGTTTAGAAAGACTGAAACTAAAAGACAATGCTGTGCTGACTATATTGGATTGGAGTGTGAGTAGCTGTGTTTATTACATGGTCACTATTGCTTTCTGTTATTACCAGGATGTAGGCTGTCAAACATTATTGTTAGCCAATCATGTTCAAGTCTACAAGCTGCTGCAGAGTGTTCCGACGAGGGGGGTCAAAACAGGACAGAAAATAGCCAATTACTTCTAAATTAGGATTTTTTCCAATGTAAAAATCTTGATAACATTAAAAACAAAGACAGTTCATGACCCTTTTAAGCAATTTCAACACCGTTCAACACAATCCACAACCAGGTCATTCAATAAGGCTGTTTTCAGACCTGCAGATCATTTGCTTTGTTCTGAAACATATTAAATTATTAAAAGTATTCTTCTTGTTTCAGTTTGTTTTCACACAACATTTCCAAAAGTGTAAAAAAAGTGTTTATGCAAGTCGCATGTGAGTAAAACCTCTAATTGGTCTGTTATCATCCATCAAGATGGATTGGCAAGTTATCTCTGTGGGCTTTTTGTGGCTTTTTCTGTAGCTGTCGTTACACATACACTTATATAAATGTAGCTGTCATTCCCGCTGTAATTGATCAGTTAGAGTGGGAATCAAGGGAAGTAGAGCAATTAGGCAACATTAAGATAAAGAGGCGCTCTTAGGTTTCAACTGTGATAATTAATGTGCTCGCTCACCCACAGAATCGTACACTGCTGCTTTTTACATAACACGTTTCCCCATTATAAATTATGATAGAGCTTCACAAGTTGGTCAGATTGCTACCTCACTACAGCCAAACCACTCCAGAATTTGTTTTCAATCAGACCAAGATCACCTCATTCAGGTGATCTCGGACGGATTATTTTGATGCAGGTCTGAGTGCAGTTACTGCTTTTTTTTGCCCTGAAGTATGCCCCTAATCACATGGTAGAAGTAGTTATCACGAGCATGCTATTCTAAGTTCATGCTGTTTAAATGCAGCCCACAAAATCTGATGAGATTCACTAGCATCAGCACAAACATTTTTATTTTGCAAGTGGACCCTGTAAGGCATTTAATGTGGTTGTCTAAAATGACTGTGCTGTATGGCAGGGATGCTTAACGTCCTGCCAGCAGGCAAAAATCAGGCCCATGACAAGGTTATCAATGACCCGCAACCACAATCCAGACTGTTTTGACAATGTAGTTGCTGTTTTTGTGGCTGCACCACATGGACAATGCAGCACGATGAATCCGAATGCTCTCATTTATAATAAATGAAGCTGTCTATGATGCAAGAAAGACCGCATCAGTTATAGCATGCATGGAGAGAGCAGCTTGAACAAAGCAACAAAAGTAGATTCATGCTCCCAATCTCCCATTATAATAAAGTAATCTGCCTACATTCCAAGCACTTACGCTAGCAATTTAGTCTTTTGCTTGCATGCAATTAAATTACATTTAATTGGTAGAGTGATCAGATTAAATTACAAAAGGTTTTGCAATTCATAAACTCCATATTGAGTTTATTAATAATCATCACGCAAAGCTTCAGGATACGCAAATGATGTAATCACTGATTGGTGCGTAGTGACAAATTGTTGGCAGCATTTGCAGCTGTCAAATGGTGTGGCAATTAGCAGGAAAGAATTATGATAATAGCAGTCAAATATTAACATACTGTAAGCATTTATACTGTAAGTTGTATAAAAATAAATTTGTCTTGTTTAAATACCATTTGACTGTATGTTCTGGAAGGGTTTTTGAAAAAAGAGATGAGTAAAAGTATGAGGCTAGTTTAAAAAAATAGCTGTGACTGTTGGTTGCTGAACAATTTAAAATCAAGTAATCTATCGTTATCGTAACCAAATCATTTTTATTTAATTAGTTTTGTGTTAGTATATGAATAAACTAAAAACTACTTCATTCAGAACATTGAATTTTCACTGATTTGCCCTTAAAGGAGAAGTTCACTTCAAGAACAAACATTTACAGATAATTTACTCACCCCCTTGTCATCCAAGATGTTCATGTCTTTCTTTCTTCAGTTGATAAGACATTGTTTTCTGAAGAAAACATTTCAGGATTTCACTTCGTATAGTGGACATCAGTGGTGCCCGCAAGTTTGAACTTCAAAAATCCAGTTTAAATGCAGCTTCAAAGGGCTCTAAACGATCCCAGCCGAGGAAGAAGTGTCTTATCTAGTGAAATGATCAGTCATTTTCTAAACAAACTGACAATTGAAATACTTTTTAACCTCAAATGATTGTTTCGTCTAGTTCTGCGTGAACACTGTGTATTCCGGTTCAAGACAGTTAGGGTAGGTCGAAAAACTCCCATCTCATTTTCTCCTCCAATTTCAAAATTATCCTACATCACTGCAGAAGTACTGACCCAGTGTTTACAAAGTGAACATTCAAAGAAGATCAAACGCCCTTTACAAAAAAAGGTAAAACAGCGATGTTGGAAGAGAAAATGAGATCTGTATTGAACCAGCATGCGCATCACAGAGCTAGACTAGACGGGTATTTGAGGTTAAAAGGTATATAAATTGTGAATTTTTTTTTTTAGATAATGACCGATCATTTCGCTAGATAAGACCCTTCTTCCTCGACTGGGATCGTTTAGAGCCCTTTGAAGCTGCATTTCGGAAGTTCAAACTTACGGGCACCTTAGAAGTCCACTATATGGAGTGAAATCCTGAAATATTTTCCACAAAAAACATAATTTCTTCATGACTGAAATAAAAAAAAAAGAACATCTTTGATGACAAGGGAGTGAGTAAATTATCTGTAAATTTTTGTTCTGGAAGTAAACTTCTTTAAATGATACAGCTATATTACACAGAGAGATATATTGTACCCTTGTGTTTTACAGGTTTGGCTCTGATCGATGTTGGAGAAGCCATGCGAGAGCTAGGTGAAGTTAAAGATGCTTTAGACATGGAGGTCAAGCAAAACTTTATTGATCCTTTGCAGAATATGCATGATAAAGACTTAAAAGAAATCCAGGTGAGATATAAGAAATTATTGCATTGAAATTATTGCACCTCCCCCCACAAAAACCAGTGTACTTAAGACCAGTCATCCTGTAAGACAAAATGTTTACCCTTTTGTCTTATGACCTCATAATTAGAAATTCACAGTTGTGTACATATGGTATTTCGGTGTAAAAAAATCTCTCTTATTCACTAACCCCTACACTTAAAAGCTCTGAAATAGCACTGAACCGCATTCAAATTAAGTCATTCTCATAGCATATCATTAATTGTGGCAGTTTAGTCAAGACGCCGCAATTACCTCTCCTGGAAAGCATTTCACTTCAACCTTAACAGTTTCAGTGGCACATTTAAGTGTGGATTGTTTCATGAACTTGACACAAAGAGGTTGTTGGATGACGGATGGTGCTGTTAAAAAAATATATACTGGAAGCAGCTCGAGAGTAAAAGTGCTAAATCTCATTTCGCACACATCAGCAAAAATGGCTCATTTAATTCTAAGGTCAGAGAAAGGAGACAGAACTGGTCATAAAAATTAAATCATAACTCTGTTTGGATTTTATTAACTATATTAACTGTATTTTAAGTGAATATAAATGTATGTATGACCTTTTAAATGCCAAAGATTCACTCATGTCAGTCACTAATATTTAGCTAATGATTTTGGTTAAACTTCAAGTTGAGGCTACAGATTTCAGAAAGCCTGTGAGATTTAAATATGCTTGTGATTATTACATTATCGTGAGAATATTTAGCAATATATGACATGGCTTTGAAGAAGTTTTAGGGTGCTTGATCATACTTTATTGTGACAGTTGTTGATGCACACAGTATAACTGAATGTGTCACTAGAGGTCAGTAACTGAACATTGCATCTTTTTCTATTACGACAGCATCACTTGAAGAAGTTGGAAGGGCGACGATTGGACTTTGACTATAAGAAGAAAAGGCAAGGAAAAGTCACGGAAGATGAGATCAAACAGGCCTTGGAGAAGTTTGATGACTCAAAGGACATTGCCGAACAAAGCATGTTTAACCTTCTGGAGAGTGATGTAAGATCTGTGACCTGCCCTTTGCTTGCCCTAGTTCACAATCCATTTCATGCCTCTGTAGAGTTTGTTTACTTTTATCTCTCCCAAGGTCCAATGAGTCTTTCCCACTACACCTTTCTTTTTATTCTAAAGCAGTAACCCACAACAAGTCACAGGATTCTCTTGTTTTTATTGATCATTTTGTCTTATACAATGGCTATGTCTACATGGTTAATAGTCTGATTACTGCCAGTAATCAAAGTAAAATATTAAGATGTGTATATGACATGGGCAAACATTTTTAGTCCCGTTTACATGATGCTTGCCATTATTTAGATTATTTGCTAAAAGGTGTAATGTTTTTGCTTTAAAATAGGCAGCCTTCAAGCCCTTCCTGCGTACACGGACCTGTTCGCCAGTTCTAGGGTACACAGTCTCCCTCATTTTGTAGATGCCACACTTCTGGGGAGCTCAGGAGTTTATGCTTATAGCTTTACACAACATCGACATCATGTGTTTTATTGATGGTCGGAAACATCGGAATGGACACACTTCAGGCACATTTCCGGACATCGATGTGCATGATGCCAAGAAGTGTGGCTTCTTCTGTTCCAGCATGTTTTCGAAGCCATGCATGAGCGTATAGTCAGATTAAAACTGCAGTACTCAACATATTAACACATATTTACTGTGATTCATGATTACTCTAAATACGATCCTAATCATAATCACAGTGTTTACACAAGCTTGCAGTGCTTCACAGTACTGCCTTTATTGCTTTATAAGGGTGCATGTAAATGTAGCCATTGTTTGTTAGTCTTGACCTTCATATGCAATCAGTGAGGCATTTTATTGTTTTCATGTGTAGTAGTTGATGTTCTAACTGTGTTTCTGCAGATTGAGCAAGTGAGTCAGCTTTCTGCTCTGGTCCAAGCTCAGGTGAACTACCACAGACAGTCCTCAGAGATCCTTCAGCAGCTGTCCAGCAAGTTAGAGGACAGGTCTGTGTTCTCAAACAAATCAACAATCATAAATGTTTTCTCCCTTCTCACAAAAAGCTATGTAATTGCAGGCATCTTAAAAGGTTAAAAGTATTTTCATGAAAATTAATTTCACTATTAGAGATCTGCATCTGTTTTTTACAGTTTTATTTTTTACATAATTTCTGAAACTATGAGTTCTTTTCTCTAAACTCTATATTCAGACCACACACAAAACCCATCACTTGCAAAAACAAACACTTCAAAACTTTAACGTCTTAAAATGGTGTTGTGTGTCATAACTGTACACAAACACAAACTGCCAACTACACATGGATGTGACAAATGTAAAACGCTACAATTTTGTCTTTTGCATGTTCAGAGTGCAGTGTAGTGCACAGCATGATGCTTTTTGTCAAAGCGTTCACACAAAGCATTCACATATACATGTACGCTAGTCAAAAGTTTTTGAACAGTAAGATTCTCTTTTTTAAAGAAGTCAATTCTGCTCCCCATGCCTGCATTTATTTGGTCCAAAGTACAACAAAAACTGTTGAAACATTTTTACTATTTTAATTAACATTTTTCTATTTGAATATATTTTAAAATGTAATTTATTCCTGTGATCAAATCTATATTTTCAGCATTGTTACTCCAATCTTTAGTGTCACATGATCCTTCAGAAATCATTCTAATATTCTTATTTTTATGATTATTATCAATATTTAAAACTGTTGAGTACCTTGAACCTTTTGAGTACCTTTTGTTTTTGTTTTTTTCCAGGATTCTTTATTGAACAGATCCAAGATCAGCATTTAACTGAAAAAGAATAGATATTTATTTCAGATAAACACTGTTTTTCTGAACTTTCTATTCATCAAAGAAACCTGAAAATAAATTACTCATAATAATAATTTTTTTTGAGCAGCAAATCAGAATATTAGAATGATTTCTGAAGGATCATGTGACTGGAGTAATGATGCTAAAATTCAGCTTTGAAATCACAGGAATAAATTACAATTTTTATTATTTAAAACAGAAAACAGTTATTTTATATAGTAAAAATATATCAAAATTAGGGCCGTCAAATGATTAATCGCGATTAATCATGATTAATCACATACAAAATAAAAGTTTGTACACATAATATATGTGTGTACTGTGTGTAATTATTGCACACATTCATGTATATATTTCAGAAATATAAACAAGTATATGTATTTCTTATCATTTTTATACAATGTATATTATTTATATATATATATATATATATATATATAAGTATTTTGTACATAGCTTATTTCTCTTAATCATACACATTATTTTGTGTTCATTTATATATACGTAATAATTACACACAGTACACACACATTTATTAGGCAAACTTGAACTTTTATTTTGTTTGCAATTAATCGCTTGATAGCCCTATTCAAAATGTTACTGTTTTTGCTGTACTTCGGATTAAATAAATGCAGGCTTGGTGAGCAGAAAAAAAACATTAAAAATCTTACTGTTCAAAAACTTTTGACTGGTAGTGTATGTGTACAAATTCTGTTTAGTATATGCTGTACATTATGTATGCTTATTCATTATGTTTACACTGTAAAAAGAAATTATTTCTAAGTGCACAAATTAGCTGTAAATGTTTGCACTTATGAGCAGTAGTTGTAATTGGTAAATTGGTGTGGCAAATTAAATGGCAGTGCACAGGAAAGGCGAGAGCACAAGAATAACGTGTGTAATGTAGAGAACTTTTTGCAAAAAAGTTTTTGCAGAAGGCTTGTTTTACAGTTAACCAAACAGTTAATGTGTTTCTCAGACTTTGTCTGATGATTATGTACAGTGGCACACTCAGTGGTACAGTTAAGTCCCATATCACACTAAAGTGCAAATGATGAAAAGACACCACTCTAGTAATAATGTTAAATTCTATTTTCTTATGATGATTGATTGACTGTACTTTTAAGTTTCATTAGATTTTGCAATCAATTAGAAAAATTTAATCAAATGAATTACATGATATGTGACCCTGGACCACAAAACCAGTCATACGTATCTTTGTAGCAATAGCCAACAATACATTGTGTATATATTGACAAAATTATTTTTTTTTATTTTATCAATATGCCAAAAATCATTATTATATTAGTTAATGAAGTTCTATGTTCATGAAGATATTTTGTAAATTTCCTACCGTAAATATATCAAAAATAAATTTTTGATTAGTCATATGCATTGCTGTGAACTTCATTTGGAAAACTTTAAAGGCAGTTTTCTCAGTATTTAGATTATTATTAATTTTTAAATTTATTTATTTATTTTTTTTGCACTCTCAGATTCCAGATTTTCAAATAGCTGTATCTCTGCCATATATTGTTCTATCTTAACAAACCATACATCAAAGCGCTTATTTATTCAGCTTTCAGATGATGTATAAATCTCAGTTTCAAAAAATTGACCCTTATGACTGGTTTTGTGGTTCAGGGTCACATATTTGATAAAATATTTGTAATTAAGCACCCACAAGCCAATCACTTTGGTGAGAAAAGCCTACAAATGAAGATAATTTAAAAATGTCACATTTTTATGGCAGACAAAAGTACTGGATATGGTCGTTAGAAAAAAAAGTGGCTTTGTAAGTGAATAGCATTATTTCATAGCAGTCCAATTTGGAGTTTGTCAGTCTGCCTGAGGTAGCCTGGGGGGCCTTTACACAGGATGCATTTTTGTATCCCACCTGCACTTGGGTGTTGCGGTGCATCTCGCTGTATTGCATCACATCTCACATCAAGAATGTCACATTTTCAGACACTCTGTGAAGTTGAAAATAGTTCAGCATGTCTAGAGACCCCGTTCAGTTCCATTCTGTTGCACTCCATCTGTATTTGAACACGAAAACATCCTGCGTGAATGACCCCAACTGTTCTTAATAAGTGTGGTTTGGTAAAACGTGTTAGTTGCCTGTCGTGGCAACTGATGATGGTCTGACTACGAAAAATATGCAAAAACATGCTTTGCATTTAGGCTTGCTTAGAAGGTGGAACATTTCTTAAGTAAAAATGACGTATTTTTTAATGTGTTTTGATGGAATGAATGATTAATTTTTAAATGTTAATTTGTGATAAAATGAATCTCAAAATTAACATATTTATTTTATCATATTTTTGAATATTAAAAAACCATCAGACCTTGTTTTTATAATGTTTCCTTTTTCTTTTTTTTCTAACAGAATAAGAGAGGCTTCTAATAAGCCAAGAAGAGAGTATGTCCCCAAACCTCGCACTTCCATGGATTTCAGCGAGAACCACAATGGGAATATTGGGCACAGTGGCCCTTCCAGGTCACCAGGTAAGGCAATAAATCTAATTAATGCTATGAAATGGAGGATTTCATTTTCTGTCTTTTAAAGAATCCCTTTTTGCCCTGTTTCAGCTCCAATGGACCAGCCTTGCTGTCGGGCACTTTATGATTTCGACCCTGAAAATGAGGGTGAGCTAGGCTTCAAGGAAGGGGACATCATCACCTTAACCAGCAAGATTGACGACAACTGGTATGAAGGAATGATCAATGGGCAATCTGGCTTCTTCCCTGTCAACTATGTAGATATCCTGGTAGCTTTACCCCACTAAGTCTTATGCATGTACCCTAATCATGACCTGACCAATCAAACCACTTCTTCTGCAAGAAGAGAAAATAACCAAAACAAACAGCACAAACAGCTCTGTGGTATTTGCGCATAGGAAACAAGCAATGAAAACATCTGAGTGCCCTTTCGTAAATATTATTCCTGACTTGGAATGCCACCACTTTGTTGTTGTATTTATTTTATTTATTTTCTTGAGGTTGATCTGACCTCTGCATTGCCTGCTGCTATTCCTACTGTATGTTTTTCATTTTTGCCTGTTTCCATTTGCAACAACAAGCCATGAATTGGTCTCTTTATCCCAACCCTTTTAAAGAAAACTGCAATAAAGTAAGATCACTTATTTTGGTATTAAGTTCTCAGCAGAATGTATTTATGAAAAATTATTTGAAGGATAATGGTCATCAAGGTGATGTGAAGTATTAAACATTTGAGGGTTTTATTTCTTTGAAAATGCAATAATTGCAAAACAAATATGCTTTCACATCTTTCCTGTTCATAGTGTGAAATATCCCAATGTTTATTGTCCTAAAAAATAGCCTTTAAGTGGTGTTAGATTTGACTATTTAAATAGATTAATATTTAGCAGCAAAGAAAAAAATGAGACAAGGAAAGTTAAGTGAATAGTTTATTTGTTGTTACAGTGTGTCATTCTATACGGTAACATTCTGACATTATATATGGTCCATGAATCCTGCGGGCATTTTCAAGCTTCCATATCACATTCCATACATGGTAAACTGATCACTGAAAGGCAACCCAAAATTCTTTTGGAATTCTCATAAAGTAGTGTGTGCGTGTGTGTTTCTATAAATATGCGTGAGTGTGTTATCTGAACCCATGAAACTGTGCATATCAAAAATGTTTCATATATTTTTCTTTTCATTTTGTAATGGTGAAGTGTGTAATTGTTACGCTAGTAATTGCAACAAACAGAATTGTAAAGAAATGACTTCATAAACAGGTTATTCAAACATTTCGCCATTCCAAAAAAAAAAAAAAAAAAAGACAGTTCCGGTCTGAATTTGAAAGTGCCACAGAGCAAGAGTGTTATAACTCTTTGAGGATATGATCACATTGTTTTTGCACTTCATCATGCTAAACTGGAGTAAGAGAAAGTATTTTAACATCACAAAAATTACACACATCACCTGATGTCTGACTTAAGGCAAGAATGAATTTCTGACTGTAAATGATGTATAATTTGGTCTAAAATTTCCACAGACAGAATAACATTATGTGTTCTTAAAAGATTTAAGTGTGTTCAGTTAATGTATTGTTTATTATTGTCAAATCTAAGACCCCCTTTATATTTAAAAAAAAAAAAAAAAATGAAATGAGCATATATTGTATTGGCAGGACATTCCAATATTTTTTCAATTGTTGTTTATCCTCAGTGAGGTCTGTACAGTCATTTTTGTGTTTTATTTCCTATTTGTGTATAGTCATGTAACTATAGTACCATGTGTTATTTTTGGATCAGTGTTACAGCATTTACCACTAGATATAAAACGGACACTGGATATTTATTAAAGTGCTGGGGGAGTGTTTAGTCGCAAAGCACTACATATCAACTCCAGCATGAATTTTCAGTGACTCATCTGAATTAATAGGCTTGTAATGAGAACGAAAAAATAGTGCAACTACAATAAAAACAAGTTTAATGGTGGATTGTGGAGTGTGTGTGTGTTTTGTTTGACAACCAGTAGGTGATGCTGCCACAACACAGACTATTTTTCCTTTTTTACCTCAGAATTTGTCAAAAATCTAAATTAGCGAAATCAAATTTCATTAATGTGTAATTGCACATGGGAGCTTTAAACATTCTTGAATATTTTTGAGATTTAGAATTTTTAGATATGTAATTACATATATTCTATATTTATATTTATCAGATATGTCTGTTTTTGATAAAGTACCACTTGGAAAGTGGAACTTGCTGGTATTATCAAACTAGTTATTTCTAGTTATTATTTACAAAAGGAACACTTGGTCCATTTCTACTACTAACAACATTACAGTAAATTGTTTTGAAAATATTATTCTTTTTCAATTACAATAATACAAATAATGATGCTAGATTGAAAGAATATAAATAACAAACTGGTGTGCTTCCATTTGAGGCCCCCATTCACTGGAATTTTAGGATATTATTAGCATTGACCAAAAGCTTTCAACTGCCTCTCAGCCACCGATACTCTCCACTTCTACCTCCACCCCAACATGGCCCGCCCAGACACTGGCACGCCAGGGATGTGTCACTTCATCCTACAACTGTACTTACAGTCAGTGAGGCATATCATATCCACCCTATGCTCTACCCCACCCCTTCATGAACACAAGCCAACCAGCAAGCTTCACTCTTACATGGCCACAATGTAAACATTTGCCCTGTTCCCAGACTCACTGCGTGTCGGCAAACACACCAAAGACTAACAGTGTGCGTTGCAGATACTGTGACTGAAAGTACATATTTGTAAATCTACTTGTATTTCATGTCAGAAATTCATGGTCTTTCATGGACGTGTATAAAAGATAATGTACAATCAGTCATTATCACGCAACAAACCCTGACAGGATGATCAGGAGCTCAACATGAAACATAAAAGTCTGGAATCACCTTTGGTGTATGAAGGACAGACAGCTTTTCCCAGACAAGTGATCATTTATTTAGTGTTGCCTGGGACGACTGTCATTATTACTACATGTCTGAATGCTAAAATGCATAAATGTGGCATGTATATGCCTATTTGTTATTTTATATTGACACATACAATATATAATATACTTTGTTGTCCCGACATGTAAATATGACAGAACTTCTCGTTAATTACCTAGCCTGTGGCGGTCTAATTTGTGCCGTCAAAGTTTCATAATGAACCAAAAATATTTTGGTGACACTTCGCAATAGTTAATGCAGTAATGTTAATAAACAATGAGCAATACATTTTTTGCAGACTAAATTAATCTTTATGTTAGTAACATCATAAAGTTCATGCTCAGGTCCATTACATAATACTAACTACAACTTTTGATTTTAACAATGTATTAGTATATGTTGAAATTAACTAATAACTAACTGTTCATAATGAATGTATAAAATGTATATACTGTATTTTTCATTGTTAGTAATGTAGTTAACCTATGTTCACAAAAGGAACCTCAAGTGCTACCAATATTTTTTTTTATGTCAGATAACATAAAAGATCTCTGAGGTTGTGATTTGCACCATTGCTTGGGCAAATCCTCTATCATTTCAATTTAAATCAAAATTTTACATATGGCTTAGTGCACTCAAATCGCAAAAAGCCGTACTCACAAAAATTGATTCCCCAACCCCCCCTGACCTCTCCCCTGGTTACTGACAAAATAGAAAATATATATTGTCTGATTCTGGTAGTAAGAATTCTGCATGATCTTAAATATCTCCTAGACATAGTTAAAGACATCAAATCAGTTGTGTGACATACATACATGCATCAATAAAATAGGTCATCAGATTGCATTGCTAATCATTGCCTAAATGTCAGAAATATTTTATGCAAACAGCATGAGTCACTCTTGGACGTTGCAGAGGACTGGCAGAGAAGAGTGTGTTTGCCTGTGTTCTTACATGTTTAACTTGCTGGTGTTCTCACATACTTTCTCTTTTGAGCAGCAGCCTGAGCTCTCATCACCAGGCAAGGGCTGATAATTCCTTGTCTTTCAGCTCCCCTCAAAAGAGCTCGTGATTGGAGATGACAAATGAGGCGGTAAGACAGGTCAGACTGCAACAAGCTCAGGTGTGCTAACATGACTGTTAGAGTGTCAGTGCACGAATCCAACAATTGTTTAGACTACATTTTGTTTGAAACCTGCATCTTCCTAAATAAAACTTTTAAAAAACTTGATCACGTTTTTATTTACTAAATTTCTGTTTTTTTGCCAGATATAATTCACCCTGGCTAATATTTGAAACATTAATGCAGGAGACATGATAATTAGAGCTATATTTCTGTTGTAGTAAAACTATTCGTTACAGGAAAAAAATACAGAAAGGATAAGTATTCTAATTACTCATAGCATCAGTAATCTAAAGTTGTTTATCTGTAAATCACAAGTAGTGTCAGGCAAGAGTTACATTGGAAAAAAAAAAAAATTAAATAATGATGAGGGTGAAGGCCAGAAGTGGCAGTAGGAATGTGTGTGGGTGTAAGACGAAGAAACTTCTCTGGTAAAGTGCTCCTGCCTGCACCAGTGCTCTCATAGTGGGCCTGGAGCCTATTTTATGACCTAACGTCCAAATCTTTGTCATGTCTCCAGTCAATCAGGATTTGAGTAGGAATTTAGATAAGGGTCCAGACAGCAAAAAGTGAAAAAGAGAATTTTCCCCCAACATTCCACACACAGTAACGTAATATAATTTTATTAAATATAATTGCATACATTTTCTGGATATTAATTAACAAATATATAAAAACATTTGAATATATATTATAAAATTATATAATTACATTTTCTGAACAAAATATTGTAAAATGTGATGCCACTAAATATTTTTAATAACCATCAGGTCCTCAGTAACCTATTAGGTCAGCGGTATGTGTATGTGTACATGCATGTACTGTGTACTAACAAATGTTTAAAGAAGTCTGTTATGCTCACTGCATTTATTTAATAAAACAAATGTTAAAAAAAATAGTGAAAGAGTACTGTTGTGAAATATTGAAATTTAAAAGAACTGTTTTTCATTTGTATCAAATTTAAATGTTATGGCAAAGCTAAAGTTTCAGCAGCCATTACTCCAGTCTTCAGTGTCACATGATCCTTCAGAAATCATTCTAATATACTAATTGGAGCTCAAGTAACACTTGGTATAGGGAACAATTCCCACTATTAATTAGTTCTGAGTAGTTTTGAGATATTGAGCTTCAAACTTCTTGCATTCTATTCGAATGTGTAGATAGAACCTGTTTGTTTTTTAAATAGAAAGTCCCAGAAGGTACACAGCATTAAAAAATCTATCACATAATGTAAATAAGTTGTTCACAGAATAAGAATATGTGAATAACTCAACTTTGACAAAAATGTCGGATGGAACATTATAGTTCCAAGGGGACACTTTGTTGCCACAGTTTTGGAAGTGACTTTTTCTGTTCTAAAGATGGGAGTGTCCTAATACGTTTGTCCATATAGTGTATGTACAAGTCATTGGTGCTTGGTGATGATTATTCAGCTGGGATTGGGACTTTGCTTTCGGCAGACCAGTCAAGTTCTTTTTGATCCTTTAAACACAGATGCATCGTCATGTCAGAATATAAAAGGATCCTGTCCAAACTGTTGCTATAAAATTAGCAGCACACAATTGCCTAGAATATCATTATATGCTTAATCATTAAGATTTGTACTCATGGAAATGACTAAAGTAGTCAAACCTGTTCGTTAGAAGAGGGTGTCCCAATACTTTTGGAAATATAGTCTATATATATACTAAAGAAAACATATCCTCCCTAGTATACAACTTTATAGCTTCAAATTAAAAATCTTCAGGCACTGGGTGCTAAACTGCTTTAACTTAATTTGACATTTAATACGTAAGCAGCATAATAACATAGAATATGATTGACAGAAATGCAGTGTGGATGAGTGACAGGTGGACACATATTTGGGTGCAGCTTCAGAAAAAACAAAGCAGCCGTTCACCCTCAGTGTCAGCTAAAGCAGCAGGCACACACCATGCAAAACAGCTCAGTGAGGGCACCATTTGTTGTGCAAATATACTAGTATATGCAAATAAAGCCACACACACATACACATATACTTTGACATGGCATGGGGAAGCCACAAATAAGCATGACAAAAACAAATAATAAAAAAAAAACTGATTGACCGATTTACTGATGTGTTTACAGGTTAAAAAAAAACATGGTCTTGGGTTTTGCTTTATTTTTTTCACAGTCAACCATAACAGCATGTTTTGATTACACCACAAAGTGATATGTGTTTAGTTACATGCATTTAGGAATGAAATGGTTTGGGAATGCTAATGGATACCTGCCTTTATGTGCTGATTTTAAGCCAAAATTACCGTAAACAGCAATTTTTCAAAGGGAATAGAGTATAAGAGTAGCCTTCCTCTGACAAAGCTCCTGAAAAGTGGCAAATAACACCTACGTGAGGTGTTTGTAATATAAGACTGTCTTCCAAGAAAGTCCCGTAGACAGATCATGCATACAAGTCTAAACCCAGAATGCACCTGCTGTAGTGTAACCCAAGGCGATGGGAGTTGTTTATTGATAGAGATTAGTCTGATTGTCAAAGTGCTTCCCTATCCAGGGTGAGTCTGTCTCTCCAGGACAATAACTCACCTTTTCACCCGACCTCTGAACCAAAAGTCCCTAAACCGAAGTAGTGAATTGTAGTTGGATCTGATCCATAAACAATTATTTATTGTTTGCTGCTATAACTATTTTCTAGCATCAGCTCCTCAAAAACAAGGTTTTAGTTTTAAGTAAAAGAAAAAATTAACGCTAAGCATTTGAGAGTGCTTAATCAGTGCTTAAAGAGCAGGAAATTAGTATATCATGAAATCATAATCAGACTACTGCCAGTAATAATAGGGTAAATCCATCCCACAAAGCAAAGAAAATCAAGTGTGTGAGAGCTTGAATACTTGTGCGCAAGATGTGGCTTGCGTTGGCTCTTTGCTTTAAGAACAGGTAATCCAGTAGTGTCAGTGATTGAGGAGATACAAATCCTGCAGTAACAGACATGCAGGTGGCACTGGAAAAGAACTGCATACCATGCAGTTTTTTTTCTCTCTTTGTCTTTGTCAGGCATCCCCAAATGCCAACCATCCACTAGCTCTCTCTCTATTTCACTTTTAAAGCATAGATAGATAGATAGATAGATAGATAGATAGATAGATAGATAGACGTTAACACATGTTCTTTTAATATTCTCTTAATATTTTATTTGTTAAGCCCAAGATGTTTTACAAAGATTTCAAAACCATGTTTGTTATATTAAAAGGTTCAACCAGTTAAACAGCCAAAATCCTGCCAACACTTCACTAAATCTGCAGGAGCTGAAAGATTAGACACTGAATGACATTCATGAGAGATGCAGAGCTTGGCTGTTCAGAACACTAGACATCATGCATGAACTCATAAAGCATAGGACGTACACACGTACATCTGGATTACATTCGAAAAATCCATGCCACGATTTCCAAGGGCCAAATGAGATCATTTCTATCACCACTCTGTCATTTTACACAATATCTGTGAACGGCATATAAACAAATGAAATAAATCTCAAGGTTAAGGACTGTGGAACTTCATTTCATCGTCAAGTGCCAGCGAGGCGTGGTCACATCTGTCCTCCTAGACAACCAGTTTTACTAACGAGAGAGAACATTCCATGGAGAACATTGAACCTTCACACTCACAATACAACTGGATTGAGCAACCCATTCAGAAGCAGGCAGGGGGAAAGAAAATGAGTTTTTGAGCCAACAGAAGTCTATGTCTGCAGAAGCATTGGAAAAGTACCTTGGTGGCCAATGTATACTATCAGACACATGGAGCCAACGCAAAGCCATGGAACTGATGTGCATCGTACCCAGAAAAGGGTTTGCAGAGATGCGTTTCTGATGCTTTCAGACTGTTAACTTACCATCTTTTAAAATTTTGAGTAAAAATTTCAGTCACACTTTAATACAAGAAACTACAGTCATGGCCAAAAATATCTACACCCTCGCAATTCTGTCAGAAAATGCAACACTTCTCTCAGAAAATTGTTCCAATTGCAAATGTTTTGGTACTGGTATGCTTATTGTTTTTGTTTGCACTGCAACAACACAAAAAACAGAGAAGAAAAGTCAAACTTGATAAAATTTTACACAGAACTCAAAAATGGACTGGACAAAATAATTGGCACCTTGTCAAAATTGTTAGAAATAATTGTTTTTTCAAGCATGTGATGTTCCTGTAATTTGTATTTAGACACACCTGTGGCAAGTAACAGGTGTGGGCAATATAGTAATCACACTTGCAACCAGTTAAAATAGAGAAAAGTTGACTCAACCCTTGTGTTGTGTCACACTGAGCATGGAGAAAAGAAAGAACTGTAAAGAGTTGTCTGTGGATTTGAGAGTAAAAATTGTGGAAAAACATGGACAATCTCAAGGCTACAAATCTTAATGTTCCTGTGTCCACTGTGCGCAATATCATTAAGAGGTTTACAGCCCATAGCACTGTAGCTAACTTCCCTGGACGTGGACAGAAGAGCAAAATTAACGAAAAATTACAACAAAGGATTGTTCGAATGGCGGATAAAAAACCCAGATTAACTTCCAAACAAATTCAAGCTGATCTGCAGACACAGGGTAAAACAGTGTCATCTCACACTATCCGTCACCATCTGAATGAAAAGGGACACTATGCTAGGAGACCCAGGAGGACAAAAAGAAATAAAAAAGCAAGACTGGAGTTTACCAAAACTTATTTGACAAAACCACAATCCTTCTGGGAGAATGTACTGTGGACAGATGAGACAAAAGTATAGCTTTTTGGGAAAGGACATCATGGCACTGTTTACAGAAAAATAAATGAGACCTTCAAAGAAAAGAACACAGTCCCTACAGTCAAACATGGTGGAGGTTCAAAGATGTTTTGGGTTGCTTTGCTGCTTCTGGCACTGGATGCCTTGACAGTGTGAACGGTATCATGAAATCTGATGAGTACCAAAGAATTTTGGGGCGCAACATAGTGGCCAGTGTCAGAAAGCTGCGTCTCCACCAGAGGTCATGGCTATTCCAGCAGGACAATGACCCGAAACCCACTTCAAAACGCACTCAGAAATGGTTACAAACAAAGCGCTGGAGAGTTCTGAAATGGCCAGCAATGAGTCAGATCTGAATCCCATAGAACACCTGTGGAGAGATCTCAAAACAGCAGTTGGAAAAAGGCATCCTTTAAATCTGAATGACCTGGAGCAATTTGCAAATGAAGAGTAGTCCAAAATTCCAGTAGAGAGGTGTAAGAACTCACTCATGGTTTGATTTCAGTTATCTTTTCCAAAGGAGATACTACCAAATACTTAGTTAAGGGTGTCAATAATTCTTAAAATCCAGCGCATTTTTTGGGTTCTGTTTTGAATTGTATCAGATCTGACTTTTCTTCTCCGTTTTTTTTTTTTTTTTTTTTTTTTGTGTGTGTGTGTTGTTCCAATGCAAACAAAAAAAATAAATAAATAAACGTGAATACCAAAACATTTGCAACTGCAACAATTTTCTGAGAGAAGGTTGCATTTTCTGACAGTCCATGATTGTACTAATTTGCTGCTTATTAATAGTTAGTAAGGTAGTTGGTAAGTTTAGGTATAGAGGGACTAAACTATGGTCATGTAGAATAAGTCATTGCTTTATTAGTACTAATAAACAGCCAATATGCTACTAATATGCATGCTAGTTAATAGTAAGAATTCTTAAAATATAGTGTTAACAATATTTAATGCATTTAGGCCATATCAGAAATAGGTACTTTGGTCAGACTTTATTTTAAGGTCCAGTTCTCGCTATTAACAAACCATTAACTATGGCTGTTGCCTCAGTAAACTCCTAATTTGCTACTTATTAATAGGTAGTAAGGTAGTTAACTAATAGGCAGTAAGGTAGCTAAGTTCAGGTATTGGGTAGATTAGGAATGTAGAATATGGTCATGCAAAATATGTGCTTTATAAGTACTAATAAACCGCCAACATGTTAATAGTAGGCATGCTAATAAGTTATTAGTAGTTATTAGTGAGAACTGTTCCCTTTTTACCTTCAGTGAAGACAATATTTCAACAGATGAATTACAGTCAAAATAAAATATGCTGTGGAATAACAACTCCGCTGAGAGGTGTTATTAAAATCTTCCTTGGGGTGAATTTATCTTTTGAGAAGCCTTTTCAGACAGATGATTCAGTTAGTATTTTTTACTGGGTTATTCTAATGCGAAAGTACACAGAGCAGTGCTGATTGGCCGTGTTAATACAGACAGGTGGTTGCCTTGTGGAGGGTCATAAAGAGTGAACGTTAGCCGAGAGAGGCAGCATTCTGCTTCAGTTATGTAAACTGGCCTGGCCTGAGAACCAGTCAACCGGCACTGGGACTTTGCATTGCCACTGACAAGACCAGGGCTAAATGCAAACAGTATACATGTTCAGGTACACACAAATAAACACACGCAACCATGACTAGACTAATGCATGAAACACAAATGAAAATAAACACATTTATACTGCTTTATAAATACTGATAAACAGCCAATAAGCTAGTAATACGCATAATCAAATATTACAGACAGGATAAGATACAATAAGAGAAGATAAGATTTATGCCTTGTGCAACACTTAAATGGGTAATATGAGAATCAAGGAACTGTTGAAACATATTGTAAGGAAACACAATGGGTCAGATAATGCATTTCATAACATTCGACTGATCATATAAAACAAAATCTGTTAATGTTTGAGACATTTTTTTTTTTTTTTTTTTTGGAGTTCACCTGAGCTCTTGGACAAAAACACAATATAGTTGGAATTTCAACAATAATAATAATAAAATAAACACAACCAGTCAAAACTTTGGAATAATTAGCATGTTTTTTGTTTGTTTTGTTTTTCTCAAAAAAAATATTGTAATTTTCTACTAAAATTATTATAATATGATAATTTCATGCTATGAAACATTTTTAATATTTTTGTGGAAGATGTGATTCAACACAATTTAAAAGTTTGGGGTAAGGTTTAAAACAAAAACAATTGACCAAATATGACATTAAACACATAATGTAACAAAATATTTTTATACCAAATAGGGCTGGCAAACGATTAATCGCGATTAATCGCATGCAA